>OY821518.1:57230472-57533091 GCA_963682025.1 Cordilura impudica | reverse complement strand
GCTTTCATCAATTTTTCGGTACGAAAATAGTATATATATTTTATTTTCTTTTTTATTTTTTATTTTGTTCTTAATTATTTGTTAGCCACAGTTCTATTGAATTATTTAATTCACAAAGTAGAGCTAAATCTGCATGCTTTTGTTAAACAAATGTTTACAGATTTACTGCACATATCATATATGATTCTTATACCCTATACCACTATGTGGTTTGGGTATAATGACTATGTGCTGCAGTTTGTAACAACCAAAAATATTTGACCTAGACCCATCTTTAATTACACCGATCGAATCAGAATCACTTTCTGAGTTGATTTAACAATGTCCGTCCGTCCGTCCGTCCGTCCGTCTGTGTGTCCATGTAAACCTTTTAATCAAACTGCAGGTCGCAAATATGAATATATTTTGATGAAATTTGGTATATAAGCTTTTATCGGCCATGGGATAAACGCTATTGAAATTGGTGAGAATCGGTCCTTGTTCAGACCTAGCCGCCATACAAATTACCCATATGAAATCGACATAAATTGCCATAAGATCCAAATTGTCATATAGATCATACTCAAATTGGGTTTTTATGCATTCATTACATCCATTAATGTATAGTCCAAAAACTGTCCCTTTGACCCCATATAGAGCTGCTTCCCGATCTTCACCTAAATCTATTAAAAAACAAAAATATTGCACTGATTCTTCTCAAATTTTTTTTGTATGTATTTTTGCAAAATACAAGAGACTTTACCAAACATGATCAGGATCGGTCCATTTTTGGACCTAGTCGCTATATAGATATAGTATCCGATATGAACTTTTTCATATCTGAAGCCAAAAAATTAATAAAAATCCCACTCAAATTTGGTTTTTGCTTATTTTCTATGTCCACTTAGTTGGGCCTAAGAGATAGGGTTTCTAAACGCATGGTATAGGGTATCGTATGGTCGGTCTAGACCGACTATAATTTTCTTACTTGTTTAGTTATATGTTTATATACGAATACATATATGTATATATTACATGCATATTTTCTAATATGTTTTGTTATAAAGATGTAAATTCATATCAGTACGGAAATCTAGTTTATTAATATTTTTTGTTTTCTGCAGTAACATATATGATTTTTCCACTTTTGAAACACCAACAAAATTCAATTGAAAAAAGATAAAAAAAATATGTTTTTATATTTACAAAAATTGGAACCAATGGTATTTGGATCCAGATAAATTATGTAAAGGAAATTTTCTTATGAAGCAAAAAATAAGTTATTTTACATAAAATAAATCATCTGAAAATTAGTTTTGGGTTTCCAGCGACCTCAAATGTTGACTTAATTTTTTGATTAAAGAAAAGCTTCAGGTTGTTTTTGTTACATAATTTTGTTTAATAATTTTTTTTTTCCTAATTTTCGAAAGCCGTCGTCAATCATCATCGGATATAAAAGCTGTTAAATATAATATAATTTTCCAATAGTTTATCACAAAGCAAATAAATAATAAAAAAACCAAACACCAAAAAACAACAATTACTTATATGTTTCAGGAAAAAATAAATAAAAACATTTATTAAAAAAAACAACGACCTGAAGCATTTCTTTAATCTAATAATTAAGCACAGTATATTATTGTTGTTAGATTTATAGATATTTTTCAGACGTGTTGCAATTACTACTGTAATTAATATGCAAATTTTAATTTTGTTTAGATGGATCGTGGTAAAGAAGAAGAAAGCATATATTTAAAAAATTCATAACTGCACTGTATTCTTAATCCTTTAGGTGAGTGTTTTAAAGCGCTGACCAAAAAAGTGCAAGTACGGGTGTATGTGATGGTTCATGGTTCAAACCTCACGGCCACCCTAAGTAGAAAAATTTTCATATAGAAACAATCTATTCAATTAAAAAATAACAATTATCACAATGTTCAATAAATCGCTGACGATGGCTGAAATGCCAGAAACCGGTCTGATTAAGAATACAGTGCAGTTCTTCTTTACCACGCACCATTTAAACACAGTAAATTATTTTGAAGCTTTTTCTGCGTACCAGTGTTAATATTAAAAAGTAAAAATGTGTGCATTAATGTATTTACCTCTCACAAAGTGCATTTTTTACTAAGCGGCATTAAAATTGAAGGTAATGAAGTGGTAGGAAATACTCCGAAGATCATAGTCCTTAATGTCGATAAGTAATCAAAAATATATTTTGTAAATTTAATTTTTCATTACATTTGTCTCATTTTTTTCTTATCTGAATAAAAATAGTATTAGAAACTTAAAAAAAAAATTTCAGTAGCTGGACAAATGAAAATAATTAATTTTATTGGCTTTTGCCTTTTATAATATTATCATAGGTAAATGATTTATTACATAAACCTATTAATCAAACGCCAAAAATTAAAAAAAACTATTTTAAATAACATTAGCTTGCATTCAAAATTTCAATGAAGTTCCTTTTTTCTGCTGCTTTGCATTGTGGAATTTTTGTAATCAAAAACCAATTAAAAATGCATCCTGTCACCAAGTAAGGTCTTCCGTCATGACACCAACTAATCATAGAATGACAACAATAGCATAGACACAAATAGAAATTCACATTTAAATGGCTAACAATGAACCATAAAAATTACTTTAAATAAAAAAATATAATATAACACTGAGATTCTGACACCATCATAAAAAAACAGCAAACAATCACGAAAAAAACAAATAACAAATTATTGTCAATTTAAATAGACTATGCGGTACCCTAAACTAACTAGTTGTATATAGGAAATAAGCATAAACCAAATATTAGTGGTATTGTGATTAATTTTTTTTTTGCTGCAGGTATAAAAAAGTTCATATCGGATACTATATTTGTATAGGGACTAGGTCGAAAAATGGACCGATCCTGACCATATTTGGTAAAATCACATATAGTTTGCAAAAATATCTACAAAGAAAATTTGAGAAAAATCTGTGCATAATTTTTGTATTTTGATAGATTTCAGTGAAGATCGGGAGCAGCTTATTATGGCGGCTATAACTAAATATTATCCTATAGGATATATTTTGGTATTACTAAATAATGGATGCAACAAACATACAGAGATCAAATTAGACCGAGATCTATATAATAGTTTAGATATTATCAAAATTTAAGTCGGTCTCACAGAGGTCATATATATGAGGACTAGACCTGAACATAAACTGATTTCACCAGTTTCGACAGGATTCATCCTCTGGCGGATAGAAGTTTTTAAACTTAATTTAATCGAAATACGAGTATATTCATACGTGTGGTCTATAGTTTGATCAAAAGGTTTGCATGGACACAAACGCGGACGGACAGACGGAGAGCAGAAGTTGATTCTGAGTCGATCGGTATAATAAAAGATGGGTCTAGATCAAATATTTTTGGTAGTTACAAACATCACCACAAAGTCATTATCCCATAACCCCAGAGTGGTATATTAGGGTATAATGATTTAGTTCTACCATACCTTGCTTTAAACGAAACTGTTTTGTGGCTTTAAAAATCATCATACAAAATTCGTTAACATACTCTCAGTCATACGTTAGTGATAACTGGTATTCAAATTGAAGAACAGATTCTCTCTTAAACTGTAAATTCCTACTAAAGGTTAAAGTAAAGTTAACGTCACACCTTTAAAGCGACATACTTTAATCTGCTGAAAAAGTTGGCATAATTATGTGAACATATAATGTTCTCATGCATCTTTTTGTTGAAAAAATAAATAAATATTTCATGCAATTCACTTAAGATATTTATTGATTTCTTTTGTGTAGTGATTTAGGTGGACTAGTGTTAAGAACTTGTACAAGAAAAAATTTTAAATCATAATAAATGAGAAGGTTACGATTTGGCATAGCTATGTCAAATTCCATGTTAATATCTTAATGGGTTCAATAGTGACGCTCGTTTTTGTGAACAGCAAAAAGCGGTTTTTTCGATTTCAGTAATGGCTAATTTTGGGGAACAAAAAAATTACATTCTACCTTGTTTGCGAAAAAAAATTTAGCTGCATAAGAGTTAGAGCTCCGGTGCATGAATATATAGAAAAAAATATTTAGACACAGAAAGCATTAAACGCAAAGACCCAATAACTAGTTTTGAAAAATAATAAATTGAGAACAACACTGTGTGACAGAAAAAGCACCTGGGATACGACACTTTTTTCTGATAGGTCTTTTCGTGTACAACAAGACTCTGTCCTTGAAATTTGTGACAAACCTCAAAATGTTGAGTTACGTGTAAACATCCGGCTTTTGGCTTAATTTTTAATTTCTCTACGGATTTAGAAAGGGCAAACTGAGGCCTTTTACAGACGTGAACATTATATTTAAGTAGCATTGAGACATCTGTGCGTATTGCGCATCTGTGTGTATTGGAGAAGTTTTTTTTTTCTTTAAGAAGCATATAATTTATGCACTTTTTGTAAAAATACCTTTACCTCTGAGTCCAATGCAGCTTCAGTTTAAAAAATCCGTTAGAATTTGGCTGAGTTATTAAGCAGTTAATAAAAACAAACTTTTGGAATAAATGCCAGTACAAACAAAATTTTTGCTGAAATAATATATTTGCCCTTTCTTTTATTTTTAATTCATCGTCTTCAATTTTCCATTTAAGTGACCAGCAGTATTCCGAAATCATGTTCTTTTTTTGCTTTCCCTTTCAAAACGTTTTTCGATTTAAAACAATTCTTGGTGAAAACGTTCGTCTTGTGCATTGCTGAACTGGCCCGGGTTACATGGAAAGAAGTATAGGTGAGAATGCTGGAAATGAATTTTAATACACATGTTGTAACCTATTTTACCATACGCAATTAAAAATTCATTAACAACCGCGACATAGTCATTGCTTCAGTGATTTCCAAGACAATTGTCGCATAGTGCAACGAAACTTTTCAATGCGAGTTTTTCAACATAACTTGGTTTCTTCATAAAGTTCTCATGTTGTATTATAACATGTAGAAGAAAGAATACTATAACCGATATTTTCAGACTGTACCATACCATATACCAAGTTTTCAGAGAGAGGGTCTTAAGGCCAACTTATTGGATATAAAAAATATGCATAAATCAAATTTGAAGGGAATCGTTATTAATATGTTGGCCTGCAGATATGAAAGAAGTAATGTGTGTAAAAAAATTTACCGACTCAAATGGCACAGATATTTGTTGTTTCTGAAAAGATATACAAACGAAAATTGAGAAAAATCTGTGCAATATATTTGTTTCTTTTTATAGATTAAGGTGCAAATAAGGAAGAAGCTTTATATGAAGGCTATCACTAAAAATATTCCTACAGAGTTTGTTTTTAGACTACTAATTAACGGATGCAATATTTATAGACAAACAAATTTGGTCGGAATCTATGTGATAATATGGATTTGATGGAATTTTAAGTTAACCTCATGGGGGACATTTGTAAAGTGGCTGAGTCTAATTATCCACCGCTTTTCAATAATTTCAACAGTGGTTGTGCTATAACCGATAAAAGCTTATATATCAAATTTCGTTCAATTATAATCATAGGTACAACTGTACGATGATTAGAAGGTTTGAATACCTACTGGTCAGTAGTGCAGAAATAAACATTCTAGGAGGATTTCTAAGCATAGCCCCCATACAAAGCTGATACCCGTTCTTCTCCCAAATATATCAACAAACAAAATTACAATTTTGTTTAGGCTTATTTTCCTTGTCCAGTTATTGGTATAGGGTATTTTGTATTCAGAAAAGACACTCAATTATCCTTTTTTTTCAATTTTGTCCCCTCTATGAAAGAACCCCGTCCGTATTGTGGACTATTTTTAGATTGAAAGAGTATAACTCTTTTGGGTTATGAAAAATTGCTTAAGTCTGTAAAACTGAACATTGTAGAATAAAATTATTTGAGGACCGTAAGATCTTGGCATGGACAATAAAATGTCTAATATTTTCATTGGGGAGACTGTGCGCTAAATATTTTTAGGGCTCAGATCGAAAACTATTAGCTAAATATACCTCAAAAAAAAAATCCACTTGAACTAAGGAATAGATATATGTGAAAGTGCCATACCGAAAACTAAGCGACACTTGCGAACAATGAAATAACTATTTTTAGGTTTGTCATATCGAAATTCGTTACATTTTGGAGGGGAACGTAAAATCCAAAACGAGGCACTATAGAAAAAAAAAAAATGTTCGGAAGTGCCCACTCGAATAGCGCACTTAAACATCAGGCATGCCAACAGATGAAAACATACTTACTTCGACTTTTGCGGACGAAAACCCCTGAGCAGTATTTCTTGTTTTACATAGCCATATTGAACAGCTGTAAGATTGGCTAGATATGTGGAAGATTAAAGTAAATGAACAAAAGGGAGATTTGCCCTTAAATTCGTATTAGGCACCAGACTATTCCTCAACATTCCTCTGCTAAATATCTCGGACTACATCGTGATCGCCGACTTAACTAGAAAATCCATGTAGACGCCAAACTGATACGAATAAAATTTAAATTAGTCCAATTCTCATGGCAAATTGGTAGGAACTCTAAGTTAAGTATCGATTGTAAGATCATGATTTATAACTCGATTTTCAAACCCATTTGGTGCAGTTATGGGGAACACCCTTAGCTTCAAACACAGAAATTATACAAAGACGCCAAAACACACACGTGCGCACCATGACACGTGAGAAATACACATTTGCACAAAGCCGTAAATGTTTCTCTAGTAAAGTGCGGAATAACTAGATATAGTGCAAACTATTTGTAAAAGCTAGAGTCTCACCCGAATCCTTTAGCACGTAACTTAATCAACAACCGTATTCACCAACGCTTAAGAAGGAGGGAGACTGCTGATCTCTTTGGATGAAAAATGGATTGACTCAATTTTTTTTATAATTTTGTGGCACTGGCTGGATTTAATATTTAAGTTGTTGTTTTAGGATTTGAGTAACTTATTGCTAGTCCACAAACCTATGTGAAGATTTAATAAATAAAGATGAATAACAAAAAAAAAATAAATAAAAATTATATCTCGAAAACTAAGCTTCCATTTATTGGAGTCATTTTTCTTTTATCAGGTTACATTAATTACACTGCCCACGGATACCTCTACATTTACTGGTTCAAAACAGGAGCTTATTTAGCATGTTTTTCTGTATATAGAGCAACACTCCTATAACCATAATTGGCTTAGTGAAATAGAAATATTGGCGGCCAAGTTTAGAGATGTCGATAACCTCAATGAGAGCATTCAAAACTTTCTTCAAGAAGAGTTGTTTTCTTACAAATAAGTTGACATAGCTACAAACCAGGATGACGTTGTGAACTATCCCATAGAGTTTTTAAATTCACTGTAATTACCTGAACTAATTTAAAATTAAAAGTAGGATCAGTTGTGATCACGCAGCCTAAAATTAATTTGACGATGATTCGAACGGATTTACCATTCGATTTTAAGCGGCTAAAGACAAAAACTATAGTTTATCTGAAAGCTTTAAATTGATTGCACGTACAAGTCTGTTTTTATTTAATGAAGATAAAAATTTTGTATTCATTTGAATTATTATTAAACGAAACTTTAATAAGCGAACAAAATTAAAACGGTGTGAGATTTGTATGCTGAATGTGTGTGAATGTACGTGTGGGTTTTTGTGAAATGCATATGTATTGTTACTAAAACATATCCTACTGAAAAAAATATTTCAAATAAATTTATTTTAGGTAAATTTTGTTTTGTTAGTTCAGAGGGTTCTGAGAATTTTGACCGATTGTCGACATATCGCTCAATCTGACGGCGGAGGCAAGCCAGGCGTGCTGTTAGGACTCGGCTTAAGTTTCAATTATCAATTATAAAATATACTATTCTACAAATATTATACATTCTAACATATTGTTCCTCAACTTACCCGACATAGTATGCTGTAGCATTGAGTCAAGACATTGTTGTGTAAGTGCTTTAACTAATTCACACAAATTAGCTTCAACCGCTGCTCACAAAGAAATAAATTATTTTTCCACAACGAAATTTAGTGAAAAGAAAAACTTGAGAAAGCATCCCATAAAATACAATTTTACTGACAACTTTAACAACACAACAACTTAAAACACAAGGACAAAAGTATGCTTTCCACCATCAACTATTTTTCTAAAAAGTCAAGTTTTATAGAGTATAAAGCATTTGAGTAGATAAAAAAATTAGAAATAAATTAATAAATAATGCAATACAGCCTTTTTGGGTTAAATTGTCCTTGGGCCATGGTCTTTATATTGCTTTGCTGAAATTTAAATCATAAATGAAACACAACCATTGTAATTTAGTGAATTTTTACACATTGCTACCATAACTGAAAAATGGCGCAAAACAATTAGTTATGGCGTATGATTAATATTTTCAAAGAAAATATATTTATTAATCATACTCTGAAAAGTTTATAATATGACAGTTTTATGATTATTTATATTTCGTTTATGTGCTATATGAGTTTTATATTGTCGTTCACAGCTGAAATATTAATATATTAAATAAAAATAAACAAAAGGAAGAAATATTTTCTTTTAATTTTGTTTCTAATTTTTATATTTATAGAAAACAGAGGAGTGATAAATGTATATATATAATTTGTATGTATTAAGACAGATTTAATAGAAAATAGAGAAACTTAGTGTTCAAAATTGTTTAACAAACACGGGTTGTTCTAAATATAGTTTTTTTGAAACTGATTAACCAGAATTCATGTTTCATGTTTTCTCGCCTGGTAAACCGGTTTCGAAGAATATGGTTTTTTTTTAACAATAAACAAAAAAAGTATGCATTTTGACTCGGTTAATTGATTTTACTGTATATTTTCTAATAAAATATAACACCATTAAGTAAGTTTTTTGCTAACATTTAAGGGAATAACCAGCTAGAAGAAACGGGACTGAAATAATTTCAAGTTTTATGGTTTGATCTATCAGAAAATAATACTTTCATCAAAATTTAAAATTTCGTCTCCAGGAAATGATTTCTCTAACCAAAATGCTGCATTGATTACATAGATTTGTGCTGATTTAATAATTTTTTTTTTTTGTTACTCAAAGCTACAAATCAAATTTATAAATTGCACAAATTAAAAATCTATTTAATTGAAGCTTTCAGTATTTTCTTGTATGCTAGAAAGCTAGAGTAAGTAATTAATGCAATATATTTTTTTCTAGAAGCGAATACAATTTCCATAGGAAATGGGTTAGCAACTTCGTCTGCACCTTCCACCACAGAACCTATTATTCGTAAGTCTGGCAGACCGCCTAGTATGAATAAGAACAGAATGCGACATAGACCTTGCTGTTATAATTCAAGAATATCATTGTCCACTGACGAGAATCACTGGACTGGTAAGATCAGCTGCACTGCCTTCTAAAAAGCTGCATAATCTGGTTGCAGTTGTTCTGGTACAACGTCCATTTAACCCGAGATATTTCTGAGTTTTGCAACTCCTAAAGCGGAATGTGAACTGGTATAACTTTTCTACCATAAATTGGAATAAAGATGAAACAAAAATTTAAATAAGTATAGCTATATTTATATAATATAGATTATGATTGAATGAAATTACTTCAATGAACTCTAACGTTTTTGTTTCATAATTGATTGAAACCACTTTCAAACAAAAAATGTAGTATTACTTACCCTGACCATCGAGGTATAATTAAAAACTATATACGATATAGAAATGGTAAAGTACGCGCCAAACCTAACTTGTCTTATTTGTCTGCTGTACATAGAAAAGACTAGTTTTATGTCTTTAACAAATGACATAAGGTTTAAATTTTTGGTACAGTCACCACATAGGCGGATTAGCACGTGAAATATTCGGTGCCATATAGTTAAATTTAAGAATAAAAACGAGTATAAATTGTGTAGTTCTGAAACATAATGATTAAAATATGTTACTAAAATATATATTAATAAAAGTTAGAAGACGACACACGTGGACATCACCAGGTTCTGTTTTGCTGCCAACCAAAACTGGTAATACTGGAAAGTAAAGGGGGAAAATATACCTCCATTGGCTCATACTACTATCAATGCAATTTAATCAGAGTGCCCACTTCTAATCAAAGTTCCATCTAACTTGCACTTGCTATAAACACTCTGGTGAAAGTGATTAACCAACTTCAACCTGCCGTCCTTCGTACTTAGGAACCAAAACCTTCTCACCTCGAAAATCGGTTAAGTATTTATAACTAGTCATACTAATTAAAATTTTTGTAATAAATATATAAATAACCTTATACAAGTATTCGTGTAAAAAAAACCTGTTAACGTATGTACATGTATATATATCAGTAACTTTTATGACCTCTAATACAAATTAACATCATATTTCCCGAAGAACCACTAATATCACTTTCAATATGTACATTAGGGTGGCCCTTCATTATACGGAGAGGGAAAAAGTGTTAGAATTTAAGGTTCACTTCCTAGAAATATACGAGTAATAAAAAAACTGAGAAATAAATTTTTGGGTCAGTCAAAAAAAAATTTAGAGGTGCCTCAACTCGGCTGATTATTTCAAATGTGTTAATATGGGGAAAATATGGCTTTTTTTAGATTTTACAAAACTTTCTTTCTATTGGTCCATTTTTTCAACAAGTTATTACCATAATCAATTTTAGTACTAAATTATCTCTTTGGAAAGCTGTAAAATTTTAAAATCGAATAAAAACTCGCCAAGAACTAGCAAATAACCCATACCACCTGTTGCGGCTCGTTTTGGACATATTAGGCCAAATTGCATTATTTGAGGGATCGGTGGAAGTATTCATGACTGATTGAACATACCGACAGTTCCGATGTTTTGCGACCCGGTTGGGGAAATTTTAATTTTCATTGGTTGTTCTTTATATGTTAGTGAATATTTTTTTTTTTGGTTAGGCATGTTAGCTTTTTGATATCTATATGAAATGTTGGGATGCTCCACAGTTAACATGAGGATGACCAGTCCTGTGTGGATACCATCGGTGAGGGAAACCATGAGTTTGCGGCCGAACTATCGGTTAATCGCGATTAAGCCCCACCAGTCAAAATCTGAAAATGAAGAAGGTTAATGAATGAAAATGACAAAGCGTGTAACTGGAACGATACATATTTACCAGACCCTTTCCAAAACGCACGAAACAGTACTGAAAAGAAAGAAAAATAATGATTAATTTTAAGGAAAATAAGCTGAAAATAAATTTTTTTTATGTTAAAAGCAGAATACCTGGGATGAGTACTCAGCTCATGGGTAAGGTTAAGTTGTAGAACATTTCTCTTATGCTGCTGGCTGGTGTTTTATTTTCTTGTATTATATTTTAAGTTAAATTTTCGGGTATTAATTTCGTTAGTTAGAATTGTCTTCTGTTTGGTTCTTAGTTCAATTTTTTTTTTTTTATTTAACAAGCACGCTGTGCTGATTTTCTTGTATGTAAAAGATATGCGTAATAACTATTACACGCAATTGCCACATCGATCTGTCAAACAATGTGGATTCTATCGTAAATGGCGTTGCCAGACGATATGGGGTATACACTACAAGAAACAGAATTTATGAATGAAAATTATGATTCGCTTTGAGTTTAATTTTGGATAGATAAACACGGTTGGTGTCGAGAGTCGGAAAAGGAAGGAAAAAGGGGTGGAAAATATAGAACCTTCTAGAAAAAAAATTTTGAAAAGGATAACTATGGTATTAAACAGAGAGGGAAAAAGTTGAAAAACCAGTGTAGAGAAAAACAGTGGAAGGCTTAACAGGTTTTGTGGTGAGGCAAAGCTCTGCCATCATATCAGAAATTAGTAATCGTTAGAGCGGCGACGTAAGTGCTTTATGGAAATCCGGACGGTGAAAATATAAACGAAAAATCTAGTGTTTTGGGTGAAGAAAAAAAAAATACCTAAAAATTAATCTGTTGTGAAAACAAAACTGTTTCAATAATTAAGATAATTAAGGTGGGTCAACTATTGGGAGGAAACCGTAAAGGCATAGTACGGCAGGAGCAGAAGTATACCAATCCATACGGAGGTTGTCAGAGTGAAACACGCCACAAGTCAGAAAAGGAGATAAATTTATAACTGATACACCCGGTGATTAAACCCGCAGGAAGTCGCTGACTCTAACGAGAGGAAATAGAAGTAATGTTAAAAAGAAGGCGTTAGACACCAAACAAAACAGGTAACCCTTTGTGTATGTGTCCGTACGGCCCGTAAGGTATAAAGATCGGTAAGCTGAAAGCGCCTAATGTAAAAGAAAAGAAAAAGGAAACAACGACCATATAAAGAGAAAAAAGTATTTATCCAATAAAAAAAAAAATAATAATACTTATTGAGGTCTGTTGGAAGAGAATGAAAATCTGTGTTTGCTAAATACTAAAGCGTGAAAGAATATACGGACGTAAATGTAAAACTTGGTGAAGTGTTGTCCTGGAAAGAAAAAAATACTAAGATTGTTAAAAATTATTTCCTTAAAAAAAAAAGGAATCTAGAAATATTAAAACTGTATTTGAAAGGAGTGTATAAATATAAAATTTGGTAAAGATTATTTTTTTCATGATAAAAGGAATTTTGTAAAGATTGTTCTTTTTTTTTTTTGTGATAAAAGGAAATTTGTAAAGTTTGTTTTTCATTATAAAAATAATAATAGCTTAAAAATTAGAAAACAGGAAAATATAAGAACCAGAGATATAAACAAAATTATTATTATAAATTTAATGTTAAGAATTAAGAATAAGCTAAGGAACGTGAATTAGTATATTCTCCTTGTAAAGCGGACCAACCAAAGCACTGTGTCTAGGAAAAAATCTTTACATCCGGGTAGAATAATTCGAGCGAAATATATGTGTATATGCAGCTGCAGAACCAATATCTTTAGGGAGCTCCTTCGAGGTAGGGTAGAGCCAAGTCGCGTCGGTAAACTAGAGACAAAGATTAGAAAAAGAGAGGAAGTAAATTTTTTTTTGTGGACAAATTGATCGATAAGTCTGTGGTTGGGAGGTTTAAATTAGTTTAAATAAAAAAAAAAAAAAAAAAAAAAAAAAAAAAAAGGGATAAAATTTTTATTTATTATTAGATAAAAATTGTTTGATCAAGGTATTAGATATAAATATTATTTGGTAATAGCGATAGTAAGAAATAAAAATATATATAAAAAAAATTATGATTAGAAATTGAAAAAAAAACAGTATATCATTATGAGCGGTTAAAACTAGCAAATATTAGGGGATGTTAATATGAAGGTAAGTGGTGAAGGTGAGCGGTTTACGGGGTCATAACTGAAAGAAGCAGGAGCGATTGTGACCAAGGTTGGGCAGGGCGGTTGGAGGTTAACATCTACCTCCAAGTCGAGATGCGTTTGTTTTTGTGTAAGTTAATATTTGTTTTAGGTAAAATTATTAATTGGTACGACCTTCGGGCTAGAGCTGAGGTCACTCTAGTGCCAACAAAGGTTCCGTAACACACCTTTGTGCCAAAAAAAAAAAAACTAGGTAGTGAAAATTGACGGAAATTTTTTCAACTTTAAGAAATTAATTAAAGCCAAAATTTTTTTTATGATCTCTATACCTATGGGCACTCAAGCGTGAAGTATTGATATGTTACCACGTTTTTAACCTATTGGGCAAAGAGACCAAAAATGGATTTTTTTTTTGATAATATTTTTAAAATTCATTTTTTAAGTTTTAAAAAATTTTCTTAAACACAACTTCAAAAAAAGGACCGCGCACACTAAAATTTTGTTAAATTTATGCTAGAAATTAACCATGTGAATTTTTAGGTAAATTCCTCAACCAGAATTTTTTTTATAAAGAATTGTCTTTGCGGATTTCGAGAAAAATTATTATTTTGTGAAATATTCAGTAATTGTAGTCTTTCTAAATATTTTTACCAAAAATTTATCACTTTTATGCTATTATATGTATATTTTATCTTAATAGGCTAGCGTTTCTGAAAAAAAAAACAAGTAAGAATTATAGTCGTTCTAGACCGACTATACGATACGCTAGACGATGCGTTTAGAGACCCTATCTCTTAGACCCAATTAACTGGATATAGAAAGTAAGCATAAACCAAATTTGAGTGGGAATTTTATTAATTTTTTTGGCTGCAGATAGGAAAAAGTTCATATCAGATGATATATCTGTATAGGGACTAGGCTTAAAAATGGACCGATCCTGGCCATGTTTAGTAAGGTCTATTGTATTTTGCAAAAATATATGCAAACAAAATTTGAGAAGAATCAGTGCAATATTTTTGTTTTTTGATAGATGAAATTGGAGATCGAGAAGCAGCTCTATATGGGGCCTATGACTAAAAGTTGTCCCATAGGGATTATTTTTGGACTACTCATTAATGGATGTAATAAACGCATATAAACCCAATTTGACTAAGATATATATGACAATTTGGATCTTATTGCAATTTATGTCGATTTCATAGTGGTCATTTGTATGGGGGCTAGGTCTGATCATAGACCGATTCTCACCTTCTGAAGCCGACAGAAGCGTGTGTACCAAATTTCACCGAAATATATTTTTATTTGCGACCTGTAGTTTGATTACAAGGTTTACATGGACACACAGACGGACGGACGGACGGACGGACATCGTTAAATCGAATCAGATAGTGATTCTAATTCGATCGGTATAATAAAAGATGGGTCTAGGTCAACTATTTTTGGTAGTTACAAACAGCAGCACAAAGTCATTATACCCAAACCACATAGTGGTATAGGGTATAATTAAATCTATGGAAGAAGGCAGCGATGACAATTTTGCGTATTTAGCGCTATATTTAGCGCTATATGGTATAAATATGACGAAAAACAATTTGATCAACAAAAACAAATATTTTGCAAGTGCAATTAATTTTTTAGCTGCGATGCTCAAAATATGATAACCAAATATGCAAGTCAACCCTGTTAAAAATGTGGAATAAATTAAACAATGATAACCCTTTACCTGCCGAGGCCAAACTCTGAATTTTGGCATATTTAAATAAATTAATTGTTCTAGTATACTAGATGAAACCCTTACACAAAAAAATTGTTTATTTTAACTTACCCTTAGGTGAAGTTTTGCAAAATATTACAATTTTTTTACTTAGTCGTCCTATATTTGCTTGGGGTTATATATAGCACCAAGGCCATATGGGTTAATGACGTCAAATTATAAAATCATTTTAGTCATAAAATCATAAAAAATGGCAAAATTAAGCAAATATTTATTTCCAATTCCCAATTTTCTCAAATCGTTATCACCTATCCAAACAACAACAGTACAAATTTTGTTAACACTTTTTTACTTGCTATCTGCACACATAACTTTAATTTACTTTAGCGACTTTATCTAGCAGACACGTGACATTCGCCGAGAACAAGACTTGTTCGTTACAAACTCAAGATATTTTTGGCAATTTTTTTTAGACGTTTTGGTAGCAGGTGTAATCCATCTAAAAACAGCTTTTAAAAGACAAGTTTTTTAATACTTTTTTTCTTTTATAGTTATTTTCACAAAACAGATAAATCACTTCTGAAATGGAGTAACCTACTGAAAAAAGTAATCTGCAGTGAATAGGATCAGTCTAAGGTGAGCTTTATAACGTAGAACTTTAAAAATTAGGTTCAAACCTTAACGACTCGAGAAATATTCAATATTATTTTTCTCCCGATATTCCCCCTAAACATAAGTTTTATAACACAATATGCAAATTTCATTACATATTTTAAAGAAAAAGTATTTCAAAGGCCTATTTAATCCATTCAATTCCACGAGAAAACATTGCCTGTTTCTCAAATAATTGTGGTTTGAACTTTGGCAATACTGAATTTTAATTTTTATGGTCATCACAGAGCCCCCTAAAAGCAATACTTTTTATCGCAGATAATTTGTTTCTTCAGAACTGATTTATGTCAACTTGTGACAGTAAATCATGTGAGAAAAAAAGTTTATGTTTCACAACCTAATTTTTTTGATACAATCATTTTCAGTAAACTTTCTAAAATTTTTTGGAATGTAAAAATTTATATCGCCTCTAGGCGGCTGCCTCCAGCAATTAACTAATTAATTAAAAAAAAAAAACACCCAATTAATCAGTCAGTTATTTTATGTGAACGAATTGACAGAATGAAAAAATATGTAATATTGATTTATTCGAAATATATGTATATGAATATTTTTGAAAAAATTCTTAAAATAAATATTTTACTAGGCCGACTGTTACTATATTTTTTGTTTTGTTTTTTTATATTACAAAACAAATCTAAATCCTTATTGCCTTTATTGATTTTCAAAAACCAATACCATTAGTAAATTGATATAAAAAAGCTTTTTATTTCCCTTAAACACAACATTTGTTGTTTACAACTAGTTAAGTAAAAAATGTTTAAAAGAAATCAATATAAATATTGTGTTACATAGACAACAGTGGAATTTTAGAAGCTAAAACAAAGTGCTTATAAACCATCAATGCTATTTAATCTTAAGATTAGGAAGGATAAGATGAAAAAAACATTAGAAATTTAAGTAAATATAAACACGGTAGATGTTTTCTTAGGACACCCTACATTTCGGATATAAACATCATAAATTTAGTTTAACAAGTCATGATATAATTTTCATATCCTTATTTTGAATACCAGTAACTCTAAGTTTTAAAAATAATTAAAATGAATGAGTTAAAAATTAGTTGGGCTTGATATAAACTGAAAAGTAGAGGTGATGCAATCTATAATGAAAATTATCGTACTGCTTATTCTATTCAGATTTTTTTAAGAACAACATAATTTTCAAATCATTTGCAAATATTCAACATTTGCAATATTCAGCACAAAATTTGGTAACAAACTTTCGAACAAGTTCGTAACACTATCGTCATCAATTAGGGAGTACAGATAAAAACAATAATAAAAAAATAGCAGCATAGAGATAACCGACAGGATACCGACTGTAAGAAATCAACAATTTCATGTGTCATCATTTTTCTGTTTTTCGTATTCTAGAGGCAATTGATACAAATTTGAATGACATGAAGCGAAAGAATAATGTTTATTTTATTTTTTTGTTTTTTATTATATTATATTTTTTTTTGGTTTACTACATATTGACCTACATTTTGTTTTCGAGTTACAATGCTTTATATTTCAGTGCAATTTTTATACCCTCTACCACTATGTGGTTTGGGTATAATGACTTTGTGCTGCTGTCTGTAACTACCAAAAAATTTGACCTAGACCCATCTTTTATTATACCGATCGACTCAGAATCACTTTCTGATTCGATTTAGTATGTAAGCTTTTATCGGCCATAGGATGAAAGTTTTTGAAATTGGTGAAAATCGGGGGCAATGTTCAGACCTAGTCCCCATACAAATGACCCCTATGAAATCAACATAAATTGCCATAAGATCCAGACTATCACATAGATCTTAGTCAAATTGGGTTTGTATGTGTTTATTGTATCCACTAATCAGAAGTCAAAAATAAAAAATCCCAATAGGACAATTCTTAGAGCTGCTTCCCGATCTTCTCTTAAATCTACCAAAAAAAAAAAGAATATTGCAAAGATTTTTCTAAAATTTTGTTTGTGTTTATTTTTTCAAAATATAAGTGACTTTACCAAGTATTGTCAGGATCTGTCCATTTTTCGACCTAGTCCCCATATGAATATAGCACCCGATATTAACTTTTTCATATCTGCGGCCAAAAAAATTAATAACAATGGCACTCAAATTTGGTTTATGCTTATTTTCTATATCCAATTAGTTGGACCGAACAGATAGAGACTCTAAACCATGGTATAGAGTGTCGTGTAATCGGTCTAGACCGACTATAATTTCTTACTTGTTAGAATATGCTTTCTTTAGTTTTTTCACGAAAAAAAGCTTTAAATCTTAAAATGGACTGAACCTGACCGTATTTGATAAAAACACTTAATTTTTGCAAATACCAGTGAAGACCGGCTTTCCATATTAATATTTGGAGTCATTTTTATAGGGACTAGGTTTGAACAAGCACTAATTTGTACTAACTTTAATAGCGTTGATTCTATGATATTGCTAAGTGGACTCAGAAAATTATTCTAAATCCATCGAAATAAAGAAATATGTGTATATGTAATAAATATCTTGGTAGATACAAACATCAGCACAAACTCATTATAACACGACTGCATAGAAGCATAGGAGATAATTACCAAAATAGCTTTTATGTTTGTAGGAATGACTAATTCTTTTGCACTGCAATAAGCTTGGGTTTGGTATGAAAATAAGAAGTTTCCTCGTTAAATTCAGTACTGAAATTTTGTATACATTTTTGTTTATTAAAAATCGGGTATGTTCATATAAAATTTGCATTAAAATTACTATTCTGTGTTCAAGGCATATTTGGCCCAGACTTACCGTTTATTAAGTGCTCGATTTGTGACTGTTATTTCGTCTGTCGGTCTGTGCATCCACGTAAACTTTTTAATCAAACAAGAAGTAGCAACTATGATTATATTTTTTAATTAAATTTGCCATATGTCTCGACTAGCCATAACTCATGACAATGTATAAGTCAGTGGCTAGTGGAGACCGCTAATGTTCATGTCATGACTAAAAAATTCAACTTTTTCCATGACAGAAAGTCTGTCATAAACTCAGCCATATATTTGAATTTTCATTCGAATTTGACACAATAACACATTTATGTTGTTTACGGTTCAAAGATATTTTGGAAATGAAATATCTAAACATAATTTGCCCACTTCGCGTTTTCTCTCATTTTGTTTCTCTGACTTGAACATGAACATTGTCATAAATTATAGCTAGTCGAGACAGCGTGTAAGCTTTTATTGGGCGAACGCTATTGAAATATGTGAAAAGCGGTGCATTTTCACACCTACACACCCTATGTACCGGCTAAAACTGCCGCATGATCCAAATTATCCTATATATATCGATAAAATTAATTGTTTGCTTGTGTAGTATACCCATTACCCATTATTTCTCATAGTCCCCATTATGGCAGTCTATGGTTTTTTCTTAAAATTATGATATTTTTTAAAATTGTTGTATATATCTTTTTAAGGAAAGTAAATTTTTGGCCTAGTCCCTATATAAAAATAACACCATCTCTCCATGACTATGTGTGACTACCTTAAAAGTAAGCTTTGGCCAAAGCATAGTGGTTTTTTCTCGTTTAGTTTGGCATAAACTCTAATTTTAAAGCTATTGAATTGAAATTTGATTTATATTAATTTTTTATGTTCATAAGATGACCTACCAAGTTTCATATAATTTGAGGCACTATTTATTATAGCTGCCATATAGCCGATTTCCCCATTTGCCCCAACTTTTTTGTTTACAAAGCTTTTGAATTGAAATTTTATTTCTATAAATTTTTTGTTGTTCCTAAGATGACCTACCAAGTTTCATATGATTTGAGGCTCTATTTCGTATAGCTGCCATATAGCCTTTTTTCCGACATGCAGCTAGGGTTTTGATGTTTCCAATAAAAATATTATTTTTAAAATTTCTATTGCATTTGACGAAAAAAAAATAATTATACAAATTCTTCATCTGGTATTATTGTCTGGTGATTATTCCTTCGCTTTGAAAGTAAAGATAAATTTTACAAAATCTTCAATAAGTTTGGTTATGTGACTTACTATAGAATCTGGATCATCATATTTCTAAATGTGGTGCATATAATGGAGATATAATTATATATATATATATGTTCCTCTAACTCCCGCTGGAGCATAGGGCGCCAATAATTGCAGATCTCCATCTGACTCGGTTTTGAGAAATAGACCTTAATTCGTTCCAAGATACACCCAGTTGATTCATTTCGGATTCTGTTTCCATGTCTCCATGTTATACGTGGCCTACCGCTTTCTCTGCCATCTTGATGAAATGGGTTCCATCTAAGAGCTTGCTTGGATACATTATCATCATTTCGACGGAGAGTGTGTCCAATCCACTGCCATTTCCATTTACGTATCTCAGTTGCTACTTCCATTTGCTTTGCTTTTAGTAACAACTCGGCATTCGATATTGTTTGAGGCCAAAAGATACGTAATATCCTTCTTAGGCAGCGGTTGACAAATGTTTGCAATCGTTTTGTGATCCTGTTGGTGACTTTCCAGGTTGTACACCCATATAATAGGACAGACTTGACATTTGCCTCAAAAATTCTAAGTTTAGTGGTTTGAGAAATTTTATTACTTTGCCATACTGGAGCTAGTATGCCAAAAGACGCTCTTGCCTTGTTAATTCTAGCATCAACATCAAGTTCGGTTCCTCCATTAGGTGAGGTTTCACATCCAAGATAACAAAATTGTTCACATGCATCATAAGTTTGGCTGTTGATGGTCATTGGAACTGTTGTTGTACCAACACTTAGTGTTTTTGTTTTGCCAGCGTTGATTTTGAGTCCTGTGTATTGTAGTTTTTCCTGCAATGGAGATATAACTTCTGCTGTAATTTTTTTTATTGTATTTCGTCGTTCTTTTAAACAGGTGCTGGACAGCGAAGAATCAGAACTATCGATGGGTCTACTAAAGGTGTTTGTAATATTGTCTACTCGATTGCATTTTTTGCGTGGCCTCTTCTATCGCTCTTGTATTATTTATTTCGAGATTCAGATGCATTCTCCCCAAGTCAGCATACCGGAACTAAACAAGTATCTATTATTTGGTGACCATATACTAAGACGTTGTGAATAGTGGGCAGCATGGGGTACCAAGGATATTTTTACTTCTCCGAGTTTATATCGTACTCGCATTTAGCTGTTGTTAAAATGCTATGAAAATTTTGCAGAATATCATAATAATAATCAAGAGCTGATGACAATAAAGCTGCATTGGTAAATGGTCTTCTCGCTGTGTTGCCGCCATTGGAGTTTCCCCTGCAATTTGAAATAGGCTTGTCTATATTTAGGCCCATTTCTTTCATCATTATACCCTATACCACTATGTGGTTTGGGTATAATGACTTTGTGCTGCTGTTTGTAACAACCAAAAACATTTATATCTTTAATTATACCGATCGAATCAGAATCACTTTCTGAGTTGATTTAATAATGTCCGTCCGTCCGTCAGTCCGTCCGTCCGTCCGTCTGTGTGTCCATGTAAACTTTTTAATCAAACTGCAGGTCGCAAATATGAATATGTTTTTAAAAAATTTGTATATAAGCTTTCATCGGTCATGGCATGAACACTGTTGAAATTGGTGAGAATCGGTCCATTTTCAGACCTAGCCCCCATACAAATAACCCATATGAAATTGACATAAATTGCCATAAGATCCAAATTGTCATATAGATCTTACTCAAATTGGGTTTGTATGCGTTCATTACATCCATTAATGAGTAGTCCAAAAATTATCTCTTTGACCCCATATAGAGCTGCTTCTCGATCTTCACTTAAATCTATTAAAAAACAAAAATATTGCACTGATTCTTCTCAAATTTTGTTTGTATATATTTTTGCAAAATACAAGAGACTTTACCAAACCTTACCCTATATAGATATAGCATCCGATATGAACTTTTTATATCTGCAGCCAAAAAAAATTAATAAAAATCCCACTCAAATTTGGTTTTGTTATTTTATATGTCCAGTTAGTTGGGCCTAAGAGATAGGGTTTCTAAACGTATGGTATAGGGTATCGTATAGTCGGTCTAGACCGACTATGATTTTCTTACTTTTTTTTAATTGCAGCAGTCTTTTTCGTGCTTTTAGTTTACTATGTCAAAATTTCAAGTAACCCTGATTAAAACTAAGGAAGATACAGCGTTTCTAGCGAACGGACCTCATACTCGATTTTTATATCTGCCTCGTAGCTGCGCGACTCGCCTACCTAGAAACTGCTTCAAGACCTTCGTAATCTCATAATTACTTTCTGCTTTAATGAGAGTGTTTACTGTACGCAACTTGCATTGATGATTCTGTGTAACTATAATAACTTATGCCCTTTTATTGATGCTTAGTTTTAGATTTTCGAGCATAAAAAGCTTTAAGTCAATTTTCTCGCGACACGATGCTTCAAAATGCTGCCGAAAATAAAAAATAAAAATAACACCCTTTGAGTACCGAGGGAAACATATCACATTTTATGATGATCTGGCAATGAAGTTCACTGCATAACTATTTTTTTCAATGTGACTTCGGAGATTCACTCTCACGTATATATGAAATAGATAATCCAACGTTATTCATATCTTTAAAAAAAATCATATAGATACGCATTTTTCTCGCCCATGAAATCTTAATCGCCAGCCTCCCACCCCGCCCTTCATAACCAAAAATGCAATTTCTCTTATACATAGTAGTTTCTGTAAAGACATCAAAATGACAAGATTTTTCACAAAAAAATCCCAAATGTTACAAACTCAAAAAAATTTTATTTTTAAATTTTGGCTTTTTAATTAAATTGATGAAACCATTTTTGTTACGCATTTCGAAAATTGAATTATTTAATGTGTTACGACTATTGTCCGTCTTTATAACATAAATTTATCAAAACATATAGTTTTGATTAATTTTATATCACACAATATCGATCGAGAATATTCTTAAACGTAATTTTGTTGTATAAATTAAAACTCAACACGCAAATTTTAGTACAAAGTACTAGTACTTGTATAAAGGCAAGGTTGAATTAAGTTGTCAGTTCAAAAATTAACACTGTAAGACCCTTTGTAGTGGTAGTCTCTGTCAAACAGCTTCCCGGCCTTGACTTAAATCTGTATAAAAAGAAATACTAGATTTTACAAAAATTTAATTTGTATATATGTACATTTGAGAAAGCTACCATAGTAATATTGTTGCTATTGATAGTAGTTTTGTTGTTGTTGTTGGTTCTGTATATGAAATTGCTATTTCTTCAGTTGTTACTGTAGATGACTGGTATATATTTGTTCTGTTGCAACATTAATTTTCATTCATCCATAAGCTTTGGAGGACACGGATTTAGGTTTGTTGTAGCACTTACCGTGAAGAGAGTTTCCTTAAGCGGATATTCCGTGTCTAATGTATGACAAGGCTATGATAAGCTATACCTGACGCAATATACAGTGCGTTGTGGAATAGCTAAAGCGATATAAATTATATCCACCTATGCATAATTTCTTGTGGAATTTTGAACGTGTATTTTCCATTCAAAAGTACTATGTGTATTAAATTTCTTTGTGTACTGTAATATGCTATTTCCTTGAAGAAATTTTTTGTGATTAAATTTTCGATTTTTTTTTTCTTTATTGACCAACACTACTTGATTGCCCCCAACAGATGCAGTGCATTGTGTTGATATGAGGAAAATAGGTTATCGGAAGGAGGAAAGATGGAGTAGTGTTTGTGGATATTTGACTTAAATTTTATTAGATTATAACTGTCAGGAAAGACCTCTGCGGGGAGTTTATTCCACATACGGCTAGTTCGGCTGATAAACGATTGCTCCAAATTTGAGGCGTGGACTTCCAGCATAAAGTACAGATCGTTTTCGTTCCCATATTAAACGGGATTAGCTTTGTTAGAATGAAATCAATTGCAGAAATAGATTTCTCTAATTTCAAATTCTAAGCTATACCACCATGTGGTCAGGGTATAACGACTATGTGCTGATGATTATAACCACAAAAAATATTAGACCTAGACCCATCTTTTATTATGCGCACATTTTTGATGAACTTAGGTATGCAAGCTTCTATCAGCCATAGCACGAACGCAATTGGAACTGGTGAAAATCGGTTCATGTTCAGATCTAGTCTCCATAAAATTGAGCCCTATGAGATCGACTTAAATTGCCACAATATCAAAATTATCCTTGGTCGAATTGGGTTTGTGCATCTTTATTGCACCTATTTATCAGCAGTCTACAAATAAACACTTTAGGACAAATCTTAGTAGTAACCCCCATATGAAGCTAATTCCCGATCTTTACTGAAATCTATAAAAAAAGTAAAATTTGCACAAATTTTCTCAAATTTAGGTTATATATGTTTTTGCAATAAATAAGTGACCTTTAAAAATATGGTCAGGATCGGTCCATTTTTAAGCTAATCCCAATATAAATATAGCATGCGAAGGCAATAAAAACTTGCCACTGTAACAAAACAGTGGGGTCTAAACAGATAGGGTACTTAAACGCATGGTATAGGGTTATCTTATTTTTAATTTAATAATAATAATTATTATTCTCTTACTTGTTATAAAGTTAACGTTTTGGTATTTTTGTCCGAATCTCGAGGTACAAATTGGATATAAATAACAATCAGCCTTAAACTTCGCATAAATTACTTTTTATTTCCAACCTTAATTATGGCAAATAGTTCTACATCTTGACCTTTAACATGTACATAGTCAAAATCTAACGACTTTACTTGAAAAAACATGCAAATTTTATTTTTACGCTCTTTTAATATTTTCTCACACTTGAAAAAAAATTGAATTCATTAAAACAAAAATTAAGCTTTTTTTTTGCTTTGTAAACTTCTGTACACTGTTATACATTATTGGTCTTTTTGTTTGGTGAAGATATTTTTAACATGTTTTCACTTCCTGCCTGAACCATGTTCGTATTTATTCTTGTTTGTTTTTTATATTTTTTCAAGTGCTTGTCTCTGGAGATTTCGGCTGTTATATATTTTTGTCTTTTCATATTTATTTGCATATTTTTGGTAACGTACATATTTGTAGGTGATTACTGTCTCCATTTTGGCGCTAAAAAATTCTTATGATTAAATTAATTGAAAAAAAAAGGAAGACAACAAAAGAGGAATTTCGATAGCAGATTTAATATTTTGCTGTTAAAACAATGATAAAAAACTTTTTTTAATAAACTAATATTTATAGCTTTTTATTCCCACAATTACGTTCCACGTAATTTGTAAATAACTTAAAACTCATACACTTCATCAGAATTAAGTGGCGAAACAAAAGCCGTTACAATTAATAATTTAAAAGAGCTCAAGCAACAACTTTTAATTGCATGACTTCATAAGTGCTGCCGCTCAAAAAAAAAAAATGTTGCAAAATACCACACTTTTAGTGCAACATTTTTATTTTCTCTTTGTTCACAAACTTCTAAAAAATATATATTTAAAATGGTTAGAGGTTTTTTTGGTACATACAGAATAGAAAATATTTCTAAAAATCAGATTTCAAAGGTAAAATTGTGCTTTTTGTTGAAATTAGAAGCTTTAAAATATTCCACACAGGCAGTTATTCCAGTTGTTTAAGCGTTACATAAATGTTGTGTTTTAGATTCAGAAAAGTTAATAATAATAATAGTATGTAAATTTCTACTAATAAAATCCGTAATCGTAATATAGATTGTATGATATTATGAGCAGCACTCTAATTTAGTGTTTTCTTTTTAACAATTCGATTTTTGGTGGGACTTCAATTAATTACTCTAGCACTGTTAAAAAAATACTTTTTTCAATGTTTACAGAGAGTTTTTGCAATATCGTAATAAATTAACTATCTTTCAAGTTGTGGGTAATGAATCAGTAATATATATATAATAAAAAAAGTGTTCAAACTGTCGGTCTCACCCCCTAGAAATATGCGAATAGCAAAAAAAACTGAGAAATACAAAGTTTTGGGCCATTCGAAAAACGTTTAGTCGTGGCGCAAAGCGATTGAAAATTTATATGGGGAAAATATGACTTTTTTTCAGATTTTACGAAAATTTCGTTCTATAATTTAATTTTTCCGACAAGCTGTTACATAATTCGGGATCAGTATTAAATTATCCTTTCAAAAGGCTATATAACTTCAAAATTGTATGAAACCTCGCCAAGAAATAGCAAATGCCCCAGACCACTTTTGTACCAAAAAAAACTAGTTCATGAAATTTGATGGCATTTTTTTCAACTTTGAGAAATTGATTAAAGCCATCATTCTTTTTTGGTTTCTATACTTATAAGTACTCAGATATGAAGTATTGTTTTATTACCACGTTGCTAACCTATTGCGCATTGAGACCGAAAATTGGAAATTTTTTGATAAAATTTTTAAAACTCCTTTTTCAAGTTTGAAAAAATTTTCCTCAACAAAATTTAAAAAAATTAATATATTACTTTAAGGTTTTATTAAATACATGTTGCAGATTAACTGTGTGAATTTTTAAGTAAATCCCTCTACCAGAATTTTTTTGACAAGGATTTTATTTTTGCGGATTTCGAGGAAACTTGGATTTTTGTGAAATATTCTGTAAGTGTACTCTTTTTAAATACTTTGTATCAAAAATTCATCACTTTTCTACTTTTAAATGTTATATTTTATCTTAATATCTTATACTATCTTATATTTTTAAATAAAAATTACAGAAAAAGAGTTTTTCTATTACACTCGATGAAACCACTATGTAGAATTTAAGAAAAATAATTCGGTTAACTTTTTTTTTTTTATTTAACCCTTCAGTGCTCTTGAGATTAAAATTATCCATTGTGATATATCTCTGGTGCAATTATCTGCTTATTGCTCGCGAATTATGTACAAGCTTGTGGGAAAAATTAAATTATAGAACGAAATTTTCGTAAAATCTGAAAAAAAAGTCATATTTTCCCCATATAAACACACTTGAAAGTTTCAATTGCTTTGCGCCACGACTAAACGTTTTTTGATTGGCCCAAAACTTTATATTTCTCAGTTTTTTTGCTGTTCGCATATTTCTAGGGTGTGAGACCGACATTTTGAACACTTTTTTTTCCCTCCATATAACGAAGGGCCACCTTAATATATATGTATGTATATTGTTTATGCCTTCAACGGCAAGAGTCTATCTAGCGTTCGTCGGCCTATCTGACTCTTTATATTCAAATCACGATTATGCACACAATGATTGTTAAAAATTACTGCCCTCTATGACAATATGAGAGTATGAGCAATACCATTAAGGAATGGTATATTAACATTCTCTAATGTATTTCATGCCATACAGTTCGTAAACCATTCGTTACAGGAAAGTGTTCATATTAATTTATATATATTTTTGGTGTCTGATAAGATGTGTGAACTTTACTGCTTTTACTCATTCTCTGTTTAAGATATTGAAATCAGAAAAGTGCAGTTCCCTGTGTAGAACTTTTAGAATATATTTGTTTTTTCACTTTACTCCAATCGGTAACAGGAATGAACAAAAATAACAAACCAACAATTTTAAAAAAAATTTTGAAAGTGGAAAAAGTCTGCTTATTAAACCCAGTCATAATGCCAATTTCATTAACAAAATTTAGCTTCAAAAACTTTAAAATCGTTAAAATTACGTGAATAATTTTTTATGCACACAGTCAACCTAAACAACTTAACAATCTATACTAACATAATAAAAAGGTAATGCGTGTTTGATTGTTTGTTTGTTTGTTTGTAGGAGGTAAACTCCGTAACTGCTCATTCTGATCTTCCTGAAATTTTCACAGAATCTTACTGCAGACATGGGAAGTGCTATAGGCTATAATTTTTTTTTGATTTTTTTAGTGGGCGTGGCACTTTTCATATAAATAGAATTTTTAATATCGTAGATATTGAGTACAACGACTGAAATAACTTTGCAAATTTGTGTGATGTCACCTATTATTTATGTTAGTAGTCATGCCGAAAAAGTCGGGATCCGATAAGTGGGCGTGGCTCATCCCGTACAAAGCAATTACTCAATATGATATATCTCGAGTAGTACGACATACACAGCTTTGCAAATTTATTCCTAGGTCATCTATTATTAACGAGAATAGTCAGGTCAAATACGGGCGCGATTGAGGCAGTGGGCTAAGTACCGCCCATACAAAGTAAAGATTTAATATCATATATTTGGTGTACTATAAAAGGGAAAGGTTCGACACTCCACAAGAGTCCATAAGATATTAATGTGAGTAGTCGAAAAAATTGGGTGGTATAGGATTAGAAGGCGTGGCACCTCCTATACAAAAAAGTATATTAATTACCAATGTGAGTGGTCATGGAAAATATGGCGGAATCGCCAAATTCAAAAATCGCCAAAACCGAAAATAGTGAAAAACAATAATCCCCAGAAACAAAAATTTTCAAAACCATAAATCGAAGTAATCAAAAATCGAAGAAATTAAAAATCGCCAAAATGAAAAATCGCTTGAATAAAAAAATTGCCAAATGATATTCTAAATTTAAGGGCATCGTTAAGTGTTACCGGATTTAATTTTGAAAACCAATATTTTTCTCATGGGCAGCTATATGTGTCTTACTCCAGAGTAGGACCGCCGAAAAATTTGAAAATTTGTACATCGAATAAAAAAACAGAAATATCAGAAAGCATTAAAATAAAAAAATACGTAAAATAAATTAATTAAAATGTTACAATTGTACAATACAAACTTCGAACGATTATGAAAACATTAATGTCAATTAGTCTCGAAAAGTCGTAGCGCAGCACGACAGGGCACTCTGGTAGTTTATAAAACGTTAGAACATAATTAAAGTACAACACTGGCCAACACTGTTTGGAGTAAGATTCAAAAAGTAGTGTGACTGTTTTTTCGAACTAAATTCTGAGTTCAGATGTCTCCAACAGAATTTCAAGAAAAATTTTTTCATAGAACATATTAGCACTATGTCTGCAATTTTCGTGTCGTATTTTAGTTTCTTTTCGGGAAATGCAAAAAAAATATACCGAAAGGTGCGCTTTCAAATGGGTTAAAATTTTTTGGAAATATGTTTTGTGACAAATTTTGTTAGGAGGTGTCGTAGTCGAGTATATCATACGGTCGTGTGAAAGCACTGAAAAGATGAATTTTTATTTATCACATGAGGACTTTTTGGCCAAATATTATTTTTAAATGTATGAAGTTTTAGTCGCAAATAAGATAACAGTATTTTACAAAATTAGTGTAAATATGTCTATGAAAAAATTCCTCTTAAATTTCTGTTGGCGGCATCCGAACTCAGGAATTAGTTGAAAAGAATGGTCACGGTACTTTTAGAGTCTTATTTAATACAGTGTTTCCGAATAAAAATAAAGATTTTAAACGGCCATAAAATATGACTGTACCCGCCTAGGCCCAAACGCTTTGGACATATAACCACCCCCAAAGATCATAAACATCATTCTGTTCCATAGTGTAACTGAAGCAAAGCATTTTTTATACCAAATTCAGCACAGACCTGCAAAATTTACACTTCTGGGGAACACATGGAAAATTCCATATGATATCGTATACCATGAGTTTAGATAAACTCCCACTAATTGGATGTAGAAAATAAGCATGTATTAAATTTGAGTGGCATTGATAAAAATTTGTTGCCTGCTGATATAAAAAAGTTTAGAGAGCATTTTATTTTTAAACTCTTTCTTTTACTCTTTGTCTGTCTGTCTGTCTCTCTGTCGTGGGGCAACCCAGTTCTCCCTTAACCAGTTGATCTGAAACTTGGCCCATAGTCTTGTTGTGACTACAGATAAATTTTGGGGTGGTTACGCACAATCACGAATAGTCACGCATAGTCACGGAGTGATCTTAATGTCATTTGTTTTCATCCGATCGATCTGAAACTTGGTCCATACACTTTGTGTGAAAAAATATTAACTTTGACTTAGTCCACTTTGATATTTAAAACGGTTTTCTCCTCACCAATCAATCTGAAAATGAATCGATATACTTCGCATAAAAAAAGATTAATTTCGACTTAGTTACGCACAGTCACGGAATGATTTAAAATCCATTTCCCTTTTTCCGATCGATCAGAAACTTGGTCGATAGGCTTGCTCAGAAAAAAGATTAACTTCGACATAGTCACGCAAAGTCACACATAGTCACGCACAGTCACGGAGAGTTTAAGCCTCACTTCCTCTCATCCGATCGATCTGAATATTTGTCCACAGACTTGTTGTTGCTAAATATTAATTTTAGGGTAGTCACATACAGCCACGCATAGTCACGTACAGGCACGGAGTGATTTAAATCCCATTGCCCCTCATCCGAACGATCTGAAACTTTGTCCATGGACTTGCTATGGCCTTAAGATAGTCACACAAAGTCACACACAGTCACGGAGAGATTAAAAACTCATATGCATAAGGCAAGAAAGAGTTTAAAAAAAATTTGTTTTTATGGGTTAGATTATATATGGGGACCAAGTCGAAAAATTTGGTGAAATTACTTATATTTTGCAAAATTTTGTACAGAAACTAAATATATTAAAAATATGTGCAATATTTTTGTATTTTGATAGATTTAAGTGCAGAGTGCGACGCAGCGTTACATGGCTTTATACGGTCCAACATTGCTTGGTTTTTTATTAAAAAAACACACACCCTAAATTTTACCGATATCTGTATGCTAATTTTGATCTTATTGCAATTTAAATAGATCTCATAGTGGTCATTTTTATGGCAACTAGGTCTGAAAATGCATCGATTTCTGATAATCCTATGAAATGAAATCAAATGGAAAAGTTTGGTATTGGCACAAACCACTGACCCCACTAAACCCAGCACATGTAACTCAAACTATAAAGGACGGAGGTGGTTCTCTTTTGGTTTGGTGATGTATAACACCAGATAGTGTGGGCACACTTATATGAATCGATAGTATATTGAGAAGGAAAAACTATGTTCGCATTTTGCAAGAGAATTTGCCTTTAGATATCACCCGAATTTCAGATAGATCTGAATATGTTATATTCCATCATGACAACGACTCAAGCATTCAGCGAAAATCGTCAAGGAGTGGCTAACTTCACAGGTGGTTGGGCTTATGGAGTGGCCTGCGCAGAGCCCTGATCTCAAAACGATCGAAAATATGTGGGCTTATTTAAGACGTCGGCTGCGAGAGTACGAAGAGTCCCCGAAGAGCATTAGTGAGCTATGGGAGAGGGTACAGGCTGAATGGAAATAATATACTGTGATTTATGTATGAAATCTATACAAATCCATTCCAAATTGAATGGCTCAGTGTAAAAAAGTAAAGATTTGTATATTGGATAAACTATTAAATTTAGATTAACAAAAGTGAGACAATGCATCGAATTAGGCAAATTAATTTGTTAGATACTTAAGTTATGGTTTAATTTTTTCCATTGTTTTTTTATTTTTTAAGGATTTATATTTTTATTTATTAAAATAGTTTTTAATTTGTTTAATAAATACCATGCGAAAAAGATATAATTGATCCTTTTATTTCAAATATTGCCTCATTTTTCCACCAAACTGTATACGGGAATTTCATTCGAAAGTAACCGATTACAGGAGTTCGCATTTGTTTCATGACGAAGGGACCAATGACACTAAAATTGAGAGAAAAAAATATTTTATTACACATACCATATATAATAAAAAAGTATCTCCATAAATGTTAAAGGTAGTAAAAATAATTTATAATAACAGTATGTAAGTCGAATTGCGTGCATATGAATTGACCTTCTGTAGTAAACTTTTTGAGCATATAAATCTCTTCCAGCACCCAATGTATGAAACAAATTTATACATATTTGTACCTTATATGTGTTAATGTTTAATTATTCAAATTTCCAAACTGATGTTAATCACTACCCAATGAAAGTTGTCTTACTGCATACAGAAGAAAGGAAGTAATTTTAATCAATTTATAACTTAATTTATATTAACGCTAGAAATTATATTTCAAAATGAATTGAAGCCATCTTTTTAAGTATATTTTTTTATTTTTTTTTTCATTCTTTATTTACAATCTATTTTACAATATTAAGCAAATTTGATAAAATAAAAATAAACTAACATTAGTTATTGATCTTCATTAAGATCAATAACACTCTAAGTACATACGAGAGATCATAGCTCATTTATTTCTAATTAATATTTTTACAATAGTATATATATTTATTATTTTTACAATATGTACAAAAATCTTTATGTAATAAATTAAATTTTTTGAAAATAAAAATTAAGTTCTGGATGGCAGATCAAGTACATGATGTCTATTTAGTCTTCTGACTTCTTCGCTTTCATCTAACAGCGATAGGGCTAAAGGATTAACATGATCGCTTAATCTTTGTAAATATCGTTGGCTATAATTTCCTATTTCAGTTTTTACTTTCGGGATATCAAGGTCACTGTGTGTGGTATTGTTAGAAACAAACCAAGGAGCATTCACAATCATTCTTAAAGTTTTTGATTGAAATCTTTGAATAATTTCAATATTGGAATTACTTGTAGTTCCCCAGAGCTCAATCCCATAAGTCCAAACAGGCTTCAAAGTTGTTTTGTAAAGCACAATTTTATTTTCCAAACTCAATTCTGATTTTCGACCATGAAGCCAGTACATTTTTTTCAATTTGTTGTCAACTTGAGTTCTTTTTTGCTTTCACATGATCCTTCCATATTACCCTTCTGTCTAAACACATGCCCAAATATTTTACACTACTTTTCTGTGGAATTTGTGTACCATTAAAATTTATTTTTGGAAAATCGCCTCGTCTTAGAGTAAACGTTACATGTGTAGATTTTTGTTCATTTACTTTGATATTCCAAGTAGTCAACCATGTTTGTAAGTTATCTATTTCATGTTGAAATTAATTTGATGCATCAGTTGCTGAGTTGTTAGAGGATATAAATGCTGTGTCGTCCGCGTAGTTTGCTACGGTTATCCCATTAACACAATGCGTGTCAGAGGTAAAAATAGTATACAAGAATGGCCCCAATACGCTCCCCTGAGGTATACCAGCTTCAACTTTACGCAGAGTAGACATTTCATTGTTCACCTTAACATAAAAAGATCGTTCCTTTAAGTATGACTTAAGAACAAGGTAAAATGGAGCTGGAAGATAATTTTTCAGTTTGTGCAGCAATCCCGCGTGCCAAACACGATCAAAAGCCTGCTGTATATCCAAAAATACAGCTGAGCAGTATTTTTTATTTTCTAATGCTTTAGTAATAATATTAACTATTCTATGGCATTGCTCGGGGGTTCCGTGTTTATGACGGAAGCCAAACTGATACTCTGGGATTATGTTTTTGTTTTCTAGAATTGGAAGCAATATCCGAAGGAAAATCTTTTCGAAAATTTTTGAAAATATAGCCAGTAAACTTATTGGCCTATAAGAGCTAACTTTGTTTTCTGGTTTGTTCGCTTTAGCGATCATTGTAATTTCGGCACACTTCCGTTGAACAGGGAAATGGTGTAATCCGAGGATTGAGTTAAAGATTAATGTCAGGAAGATTACTGCTTTTTTCGGTAAAGGTTTTGTAACTAAAGCATCCATTTTGTCATAGCCAGGTGATTTAGATTTATTAAGAATATTTATTTCAGAACTAACTTCAGTTGGAGCAATGTGAGCAATTGGAAGATCCATTTGGCATGCAGAGTCCAGAAAATTTATTATGTGCGATTCATTTGAATTCAACGAAAAAGGTTTGAATGTTTCACTCAAATGATTTGCAAATGCAGTTGCTTTCTGAATATCTGTTCTACACCAAGAGTCGTTGGAACCTTTTATTGGAATATTTCTCTTAGCAGGTCCTTTCAAATATTTTGTTGCTTTCCACAGACTGTATTCATTATTCGGTGCATTTACATTAAGATTACAAAGATATTGAGTATGTATAATTTTTGAAACTTTTATATATCTGCACAATTATTTTATGAATATTGGACAAAAATTTCTCATAAATAATTAGATATGTTATTGTGCTAAAAGCTTTTGTGACATGTATGTGTACTTTTTATACTTTTTTTTTATAAAAAATAAATTTTATTTTAACAGATATATTAACAGTTTCCACCAAAACAACCCTGTGTCGGGAAGTATTGAGCTTGTGTAATAATATTTTTAACTACCTAAATTAATTGTCCTATCCCAAAGTTAAATAATACCACTCCCTTATGAATGCGAACAAAATTATTATTATAACAAACAAATTAAGAAACACAAGCTGATTGACAGATAGAAAATTTTATATTGAAAAAATTTAAAATAAGTGATGATTTAATGATAAAAAGCATTATGACATTTTTGTTCTTTAAAAGTTAGCAAAATAGAAAAGCAAAGCAAGCAAAATATCGAATATTACTACATTTTTCAATAACTAAGAAAATAGTAAATATTTCAAACTTTCTTTTCATGCAAAATAACATTTGTTGCAGATCGAAATCTGATATGAAATACATTTCAGTGCATTTATGGCCATATAAGATAAATCAATAAAAATTCATATTATTTTTAGATTTAACGAATTTAGCTTGCTGTTGAATTTTCTTTCACATACTTCACTACTAAAGTGCCAACAAATTATTTATTCATTATAAAAAAATAAAGATAAAACTTTTTCAAATATACATATAATCTTTATCAATTTACCATAAATTTCAATAAATTGTCCAAAAGTTTTATAAATCCCAAAATATAATCATTTTTAAAAAGTTACAACTGCTTTTCAAGAGAGAGTGTATGCAGGAATAACCTCGACAGCATGTGTATACATGTGGGCCATTGACTTACGTATGATGTGTCTGCTTAAATGTGAGGATTTCTTGTTATTTACGAATCTTGGCAAATAAGGGTCGCCATTTTAGCATAGCATCAAAACAACATATCATATTTCATCAATAATGGTAAAGAAACATCAATTGCTTTTCATCGTTATTTTTTCGTCAGTTGTTTTATGGGAAATCTTTAGTATGTTTATATCCTACACCACAATTTGGAACATATGCGTTCCTCCGTTTGTATGCTCAATTAAGCTGAACCGGTCTTAAGTTATCAAAAATTATTACATAAAATTTAGTCAAATTTATTTAACTGTTAAGGTGAATTCATCGTCGCGAACCTCAGTCTGCAAATTGAAGACTCGTTAGTTGAATTATAATATGCAACCTGCAGCTCGATTCATTGTGTGTAGGTTGAGTTACTACAGACATTTTTTTAAAGCTGTTCAGCTGTCAGATGTGTAGTTTGCGAAATTAAAAAGTGTTGTTATCAATTTTCAATGCAAACTAAAAAGAAATAAAATGAGTTGTGAAAATATGAGCCGCGAACCAATATTACTTTTGTTTCAATTAGAAGTGGAAAAGTTTTATGCGTAGACAAAAATTTTTTCGATCGAAGAAAAAAAAAGCGAGCGTCGAATGAAAGGATGTTATGCTACATTGATACCAAGAATGCGTTTGAAACATTTAAAAACTTTCACCGCATGGATCCGCAGAGTTGCGTTCCTCTGTTATAAGCTTCTTTAGTTTACTCAGATCTGTAAATTCAGGTAAAAATCAGGTAACCAGTCAAACCAGAGTATATTGAATATAAACAATTTACCTTGTTCTGCCATTTCGCACATATGGTGGCATCACAGAGATTCCAAAGCACAACATAAAAAATAAACATTTCATTAAAAAATAAATAAACAAGAGATGGCAATATTTTGTCTGTAGACTGCAGACTGCGTTTCAAAATCAAATTAGTCTGCACGATTTAAAATTGCTCGTTACATTCATCTACTTTCCTATCGAGTACACTTCATATAAAAAAGTAGTCTGCAGACTGCGGTTCGCGACGATGAATCCACCTTTACATATTATAAGTTCATTAGTCCAAAGAAAGTAGGATCAGCTTAGCCCTCCAAAATATGCCCAGATCTCTCAATAGCTATTAAAATCAAAAGATTTTCCAAGTTTCAATTAAATTATTTAAAGAGCCAAGATCCATAAAACAAGAGATTATTGTATTAAATTGTCTCTTTCTTAGAGCATCGTAAACCAAATCAAACAATGAAACATCCGACAAGTTAGCTAAAACATTATTGCCTGATAACCGATCACCTTACCCACTATTATCCCATTGGGGTAGGAGTAAATGCAAGAACTTTATATAACAAAAAAAAATTTAATTAAATTTAATTTTTATTACATAATTTAAATTTAATAATTATTAATAGAAAACTTCGCGAAAATGTAAGATTTAAACCAATAACCAACAAACAAATAAAATTTATTCAAATTTGTTACAAAGTTTAAATTTAATAATTTACAGTTAACCTGCACGCAGCACAGATTAGTGGTATGAACCACGTGATTCTTCAGTAGCCACAGACTAGCTGAATCCTATAAAACAATTATGATGCGACTTAATTTTGGTTTTTAAATTTAATAAAATTTATTTTTAAAATCATATATAACACATTGACAGCCATAGCCATTTTCAATATACCGGTCTAAGAAGCCAACAAAAAAAAATTTTTTACTTCCTGGTTTTATAATTATATTTTCTGTGCATTTAATGAAAAATTTTCTGTTAATTTAATCCAGAAATGATTTATAGTTTTCTTCCCAGTAGCCATCTATCCATATTTGCACTGATATATACAAGGTTAGTCGTAGCTGCACGAACATGGTAAGCAAACACACTACGAGATAACTCGTAGTCGGCGTCCTAGTAAAGAACGCAATCTATGAGTTAACGTGTTAAACACAAATATCTTCCAATTAACCGAGATTGTAGGACGTTGATTCTTTTAAACAAAATTATATATCACTTTTCCTGAGCAAGTTTAGAGTTATTGCAGTGTATCGAGCTGATGGTAAAGAAGGCTAAAATAGAGTGGAACCATTGCATGTTTACATAAAAGTTGTTCCTTTTAAATTTAAATTCTAACTTCAGCTGTGATACTATGTGGTTTGGGTATAATGACTTCGTGCTTTTTTTTGTAACTACCAAAAGTGTTTGACCTAGACCCACCTTTTAAAATACCGGTCGACTCAGAATCACTTTCTGGGTCGATTTTGCGATGTCCGTCCGTCCGTCTATATGTCTTTCCGTCCGTCTGTGTGTTAATGTAAATCTTTTAATCAAACTACAGGTCGAAGATATGAACATATTTTTAAGAAAATTGGTATTTAAGTTTTTATCGGCCATAGGATGAATGCTATTAAAATTGATGAAATTCGGTCCATGTTCAGACCTAGTCCCCATACAAATAGATCTCATATAGATCTCGTTCAAATTGAGTTTGTGTGTGTTTATAACATCCATTTATCGACGCTGCGAACTTAGGCCCCAATGAACAAATGCCCCAAACAAAATGAAGTTATGTCCAAAAAAAATTTGTATGGGATTGGGGCATTTGATCCTGATTAACAAATGCGCCAATTTTTGTGGTTTTTGGGGCACAAGTTCATTTTTTATTTCAACTTGAAATATTTTGGGGCATTGCTTATTTTTAATTTGTAAGTTTGGGGTTTTTTTAAGACGGATGAAAAAATATACTCCAAAATAAAACTATGAAACCGTTTTATGTTATTTTTTTTTTGTTTGTAGTTAATTTATTTTCTCGTAAACTGAAAAAATATCGGGAATCGTTTGTAAATTGAAGTAATCAGTATAAATAAAATTTATCGTCATTGTGTTCTGCATCCGCACGAGTTTAGTAGCCACACCCAAGCCGGTCAGTTGTCGTTAACTTATTTGTAATCGTCGCAAAAAATTTTTTTGCAGATCATTCCGATATTTTACATTTTGGTGGATAAGAGAAAACGCAAAAATGCTATGAAAGTTTTGCAAACATTGCAAGATATGCTATGGGGCTGCGAGCTAAATGATGCTGCCGCAAAAGAATACAGAAAGAAGAATAGAAAGTTGGCGAAAAACCTTTAAATAAAAATATGTGAAAGTTCCTTTTTTTATTTGTTTTTTTTTTTTTATATTTGGTCATTTGTTCATTTTTTTGGGTCCTTTTTTTAAGGATTTGGGGCTTTTGTTCATCGCGAACTTATGCCGCACTTTTTTAGGGCATTTGTTAGGTTTTTTTTGGGACATTTTTTCCTTGCGGCCTGAGTTCGCAGCGCCCAATTTGACAGTTGTCCAAAAATAAATTCCATATAGCAATTCTTAGTCATAGATCCCATATAGAGCTGCTTCCCGATTTTCACTTAAATCTATCAAAAACAAAAATATTGCACAGTTTACAAAAAATTTATAACAATGACACTCAAATTTGGTTAATGCTTATTTTCTATATCGAATTAGTTGGACCGAAGAGATAGGGTTCCTAAACCATGGCATAGGGTATCGTATAGTCGTTCTAGACCGTTCTTACTTGTTTACTATGATATTTACTTTTATTTACTTTCTACTTTTGTTTTAAATTAATTTTGTATTTTATAATGTTTATGTAAAACTGAATATATTGTAAACTAAATTTGACAAAAAGACTATATTTTAATAAGATTATCCATTAGGATGTTGGGAACCTCCAACGAAACGTCGGATGATCAGCAAATTAATAGTCCTTTATTTATTTTGAAAACAAATGACCACTTTAGACTATTCTAAAAATCTTAATAAGTTATTCCTTTTTATTATTCCTTTTCTAGTTATTGCTATCGTTATAAATTAGGATAACTCTTTGTCATAATGAGAAGTAGCCTGTTAGCCCATATATTGCGAAAGAATCTTTCTAAACCCAAAAGAAGTTTCCCAATCTGAAATATTTAGGACCATGAATTATGCGGAATTCAACATTGACATACATTTCGTCAACCATAAAAAGGAAGCAATTTTTTTCCCCAAAAAATTCTTACAACTTCTTTGGTCTATTTTTTTATGACTTTCTTTAATACTTGAGTCTTTTCGCACATCTGAATCATTTCTGGATGTTAAGCCATTCCTCAATTACATATTTCAAATACAATGAATTTCTGTCCGCATCCTTTGACAACATATGTATGTGGATAAGATGAGATTGAAATACAATTTTGTAAAATACTGTAATTTTTGTCATTTTTAGGTCTTTCGAAATATACTGGTGGTGGTGGGCCAGGATTTGCATTCCATTTCTCAAAATTAAATAAATTTTTTTAATCGAATGTATACATCAATGCTCAAAAAAAAAAAACACACCAAACATTTACCAAATAAGCCACGAGTAGTTCTAAAAAGTCGGTAAATATTTTTGAATTTTTATTTTTATATAATTTCCAACAGTTTTACCCGATGATTACTTACCTACACCTTATACTTTCCAGATTCAGTTATGTAATATATCAAGATATTTTCTGATATTTATCATGATAGCTGATTTGGGCTAGATCTTTTTATACCCTATTCCATTATATGGTTTGGGTATAACGACTTTGTGCTGCTGTTTGTAACTACCAAAAATATTTGACCTAGATCTTTTATTATACCGATCGCATCAGAATCACTTTTTGAGTCGATTTAACAATGTCCGTCCGTCCGTCTGTGTGTCCAAGTACACTTTGTAATCAGACTGCAGGTATATAAGCTTTAGTCGGCCATAGAATGGACGCTATTGAAATTAGTGACAACCGTTCCATGTTCAGACCTAGCCCCCAAACAAATGACCCCTATGACATAAATTGCCATAAGATCCTAATTGTCGTATAGATCTAAGTCAAATTGGGTTTGTATGCCTTTATTGCATCCATTAATGAGTAGTCCAAAAACGATACCTATGGGACAACTCTTAGTCATAGGCCCCATATAGAGCTGCTTCCCGATCTTCACTTAAATCTATCAAAAAACAAAAATATTGCACTGATTCTTCTCAAATTTTGTTTGTATATATTTTTGCAAAATACAAGAGACTTCACTAAACATGGTCCGGATCGGTCCATTTTTGGGCCTATTCCCCATATAAATATAGCATCCGGTATGAACTTTTTCATATCTGCAGCCGAAAAAATTAATAAAAATCCCACTCAAATTTGGTTTATGCTTATTTTCTACATCCAGTTAGCTGGGCCTGAGAGATAGGGTCTCTAAACGCATTGCATAGGGTATCGTATAGTCGGTCTAGACAGACTATAATTTTCTTACTTGTTTAAATTTACTTTCATTTTCGTTCATTTTTCCGGTGTTTCCATACCCAATTGGATTGCATAAGTTCACAAAGTGGCCACATTAAATACCATAATAATTAACTCATTGACAATATATAGATAATAATGTGATATAGAGTATCATATATTCGAACCGGTCTGACTTTAATTCCCTTCGTATTTTTGTCATGTTTTGCTCCTGATTGATTTAGGAAAAAATGAAAACAAAACTTATTATCATGTTTATGATTATCATTATCATAATCGTATTATTTTATATACAAAATACCAAGGATTATTGTTCTCATTATTGACACTGATACAATAACCCACTTATGTATACATATATGCCACTTGTACATATAAACATTAGGTACAATTACACGGGCACTTATACACAATCATATATTATATATGATATATTCACAACCCAAGAAACAATTTAAGGTTTTCACAATATTTTTTAGTTGTAGCAAATAAAAATAAAGCTTGAACTAGCCCCAGCAGTCAATACGAATTTCATATGCCCGCATGATATCATTAATGTGACAAGACAATTACATATTGTTTTGAGTGCCCAAAATTGGAAAGAAGGAGCGAAAAAAATTTTAACTCCAGAATTTCGCTTTTCATATACGCATTATTTTAATGAATTAGACACAAAAGGTGAATATTTTATGAAGAATGCAGTAGCTTAGGTCAGATTATCGTAACGAAATTAAGAATCTTTGACTTGATTTTTGAAGCGCAGAAAATTCACACAAAAGAATTTTAGCACCACGGCACACAGTGGGATCGGTACATACGTTTCTTGCAAAAAGTATAAGTAGAGCTCGTAGAATATTGAAATTTGGAACAAAACCGTTATTCAACTCAATTAGAAAAATTTAAGCCCGAAAAAAAGTTTTCGTCCTAATTTTTTTTCCTAAATTTTCGTCCTAAATTTTTTTCTCTACCAAAAGTCATGAACTTGGCACAAGTGTTATGAAATTTAAATATGTCTAAAGTTTCATGTAAATCTGCCGTGCCGACCGCCCATAGCACATTTAACTGAAAATATATTTTTGCATCCGAATTTTGTTTCTTTATTAAAAGTCTTGTAACTTGACTCAAATTATCAGTATTATGAAATAAAGATGTTTGAAAAACTTTACAAAAATATGTCACGCCCTCCGCCTATGTAACCGACAATAAGTTTTTTTTTAGAAATTTTGTTTTTGAAACAAACTGAAAAAATGTTGTATTTTTCCATGAAAAAAACTAACTAAAACAAGATAAACGATTTAATGACTGATTGATAGACTTATTTCTATCATTTTCTTAACAACATCATCAAGTTCCAAAACTTGTTTATGAGGTTGACTTCTTATGCTAGTAATGTAAGTTTACTGACGACTTTACGAAGATATCTATCTGTTTTATAATAGAAAAATTTCCCAGAAACCGCTTTCGAATTGCGGCTTTAAATTTTTCAATTTCTTTTTTATTAAGATCGAATTTTTCAAGTTAATCTAATCGTTTAGGAAATCAAGATTATTACCACAAACGACAAGCTCCACAGCTATATGAGAATAACTAACTGCAAAATTATACATTTATGAATTAAGTTTATAATGCAAAGGCGCGGTTTAAACTTTTTTGACACTTTAAAAAATTTTTGAAAATTAGTATTGTTTTGTTTTTTATTTGTGTTTTTTTTTTTCTTATGCACTTCTTTAAAATAAATGTCAAATAATACAAATAACAAATGGACCTAAAAGTATACATGAGGCCATAAAATCCGAACAGAAGCATATGTAACAAAACACAAATGGACAAGCCGCACCGGAGCAGAAGTTTGTAATCCATTACTTCAAAAATTATGCACTGTGTAATAATATTTACTGTCAAAAGTCAGTTTCTTTCAAGTAAATTAGATTTGGAATTTGTCGTACGTAGCAAAAACTTGTTAAAAAAAATAATAATAAAAAAATTAATCCCTTAACTTGTAAACTTTTTTATACTGGGATATAGCTAAATTTTTGTTATTGTTTTTTGTGTATATTTTTTTTTATTACATTTATATTTCTGTCATGGTAATCATTATTAAATATGCTAAAGCAGCGTAAAAAATAAACATTTACGTTTACATATCTTTTTTTTTTAATATTGAAAAGATACGAGATGTGTGTATACATGTATTACAATGTGTGTAGCGTTTATAGTGGGTATCGTCATTTTGGAACCGTGTCGCCATTATATTTGCCAAGCGAACTGTTATTGTTAATACATATAGTCGTTATACAGATAAATGTTTATATTATATTTTGGTTGCCATTTGAAGTGATATTATTCGTAATTATAATTTTAAGATTTACAAATTCGTGAAAAAATAAACTAATTCTAGGAAAGGATGTCTTGCCGTATATAAATACATATAGTCTTATATAAAAATGAATAACGACATTTAGCATGTTCTTAAAATTTAATATTTCGTTCTCGATGTCAAATTGTTAAAGTAATATCAGTACGCATGTAGTTATTTAAATAAAAAAACTTCCAAATATGTTAAATAACATTGGAAATATACATTCCGTAAGTTATATTATGGCCTTGCAATATCAGCGATGATCTTTTAGAGCACAACAAATGATTTTAATTTCAACTTAAAAACAGTTCTTTATTTATGTAACATTTATCAGTTATTAATCTAACAATTTTTTTGAGTTTAGGATACATATTCCTTTTCTGCTTAAAGATATTTAACAATAATGTATAAGAAGAGTACTCATGATAATACTTGAAACACTCGTAAATTGTACAAGCTTTGCATTTTCTACTAACACAAATGAACTGTCAAAAATTGTTTGAAAATTCACTTGCACAAGTCTTGTAAATTTGCCAAACAATTTATTCATGTAAACTTTAACTGTTTAATTGTGCAATGGATAAGTCAGCTGTTTTGTGTTTACTTTTGTCGGCCATTTCATGGCACCAAGTCTTTTTTACAAAACAATATTCTTACTTATATGAAAAATATGTCCCAATAAAGGTGAATAAAATACGAAATGGAAAACCATGGTTTTGTAGCGAAATAAAAACTTTGATCGCAGAAAGAAATTTAACCTATGAAAGATGGAAGCGATTTCGAACAACCGAGCTCCATAATGCTTTTAAAGATGCTAGAAGGAAAGTAAATTCAATATTTTATAAAGAAAAGATTGAATCAGCTGTCCGTTGGAAGAAGAAGTGGAGAGAAATTCAAAATTTTGGTATTATTAACAGAATAACTAAAATTGGCAATGCAATTGATATTAATCAACTGAATCATGAATTTACCAATATTCCAATGCCAGAAGTGAATGTTACTTTTATGATAATTTTTGTAATACCATGAATATAAATAGTGATAACTCTAATGGTACTCTATGTTTTAATTTTATACATATCACACAAGAAGACTTTCAGAATCTTTATTAAGTATTAAATTCAACTCTGTGGGATATGATGGAATTCACCCAAAATTTATGAAAATAATCAATACTTATACTATTTTACATAAAAAAAGTTAATTTTAAGCGTTTTCATGTATTGAATTTACATAATGTTACCAAGTTTTTATTCAATAAAACAGAGAAACATTGTCTCCCGCCATCATGCTTTATCACAATAATTCGACCGTAGTCGATCTGCACACTGCTCTTAATATAATCCACATCGAAAAACGTCGTAAATATTAAATAAAAATTTTATGAATTTGCTAAATTTAAATCTTTCGGAAGATGAATTTTTCCGACTAGGCGCAGTATTAGCTATTGAATCATAAAGTCTTAAGCTTTTCCCTATCACACTACTCCAGGATGTCTATTGCGCCAATACTGCATATTTTTGTTTTGATTTATTTTACATACAGAAAAAAAAAATTAACTTCAGTTACCACTTGAAGAGTTTACTAAGGCTATAATAACTTTTATTGTAAGTCTTTAATATTTAAAAATACTATAGATTTTATTTAACAACTATTGCATAAGCACAATTCTTCTTAAATAAAACAAAATTTGTTCCGTTTACTACATAAAATCCTTATAAAAATAAACAAATTTTATTGAGGAAGCCGAATAAAACTAAGCAAATATTGGTGACTGTAACTACCAAATCCATTATAACACTTTTTACACTGGAAATGTTTTAAAATAAAAAATAAAATAAAAATAAATAAAAAAAAGTAAGAAAATTATAGTCGGTCTAGACCGACTATACGATACCCTATACCATGCGTTTAGAAACCCTATCTCTTAGGCCCAACTAACTGGACATAGAAAATAAGCAAAAACCAAATTTGAGTGGGATTTTTATTAATTTTTTTGTTGTAGATATGAAAAAGTTCATATCGGATGCTATATCTATATGGAGACTAGGTCCAAAAATGGACCGATCCTGATCATGTTTGGTAAAGTCTCTTGTATTTTCCAAAAATATATAGAAACAAAATTTGAGAAGAATCAGTGCAATATTTTTGTTTTTTAATAGATTTAAGTGAAGATCGGGAAGCAGCTCTATATAGGGCCGAAGGTATCATTTTTGGACTACTCATTAATGGATGTAATGAACACATACAAACCCAATTTGAGTAATATCTATATGACAATTTGGATCATATTGCAATTTATGTCGATTTCATAGGGGTAATTTGTATGGGGGCTAGGTCTGAACATGGACCGATTCTCACCAATTTCAACAGCGTTCATCCCATGGCCGACAAAAGCTTATATACCAAATTTCATCAAAATATATTCAGATTTGCGACCTGCAGTTTGATTACAAAGTTTACATGGACACACAGACGGACGGACGGACGGACGGACATTGTTAAATCAACTCAAAAAGTGATTCTGATTCGATCGGTATAATTAAAGATGGGTGTAGGTCAAATATTTTTGGTTGTTACAAACAGCAGCACAAAGTCATTATACCCAAACCACATAGTGGTATAGGGTATAAAAATGTTAAGTCAAATGTTTTAGAATTCGATAATGATTTCTTCATAGCTGACATATTACTAATTTAAATGTCATCACTGGAACAAGCAGAAACATATGAACATGGGATGAGTAATACTTTGTTTCTTAATTTGATTTTTATTGCAACAAATTCGATATCAGTTGTGGATGCACTAACTGGGACTACAGATAACTATAAACCATTTTCGCAATATAGTTTACATAAAGTTTACACTGAAATTTATATGTTTCATTTTCATTGTTTTTTTACCTGTTTTTGTTGCTTAATTAGGGCTCGTTGGAAAAGGAGCGCAGTTATACTTTGGTTTGCTTTATTTTTTGTACGACAAAAAAGCCAGCTTATAATTTTAATCTTGTTAGTTTCCGGTGATTGATTGGTGGCTAAAAAATTAATTAAATATTTCAAATGTTGCCAATTTTTCGGTAATTACTTTAATTATAAAATATATAATTTTATTAGCTTTTTTAAATTTCATCGCACGAAATCGCGTAAAAAAATATTGAGTTGCTTATGTTCCAGAAAACCTCAAAGTACTTGTCAATTTAATTTTATAGTTTTTACTTTACGCAAATTTAGAAATTTCATTGCTTATTTACTTTCCAGTGGTTATTATGAAACAAAAATTAATTTTTACAATAGTAAATAAATTAAGCGTAGATAACTAAAAGCTCAAGCATATTAAATAAGTTCGAAAAGTAAATCGAATAATATGTTTGCAAATATCTATTATATCAAAAGCATATCTAAATTTTAAAAAACTTTTGTTCCATTGTGCTACAATATCAAGGCTGAGAAAAAAAATTGTGGTTTTCAGTTTTATAATTTTCTGTAGAGCCTATGAGCCATAATGGATGGATGGGATGCTAGTTTGAATAAATACATCAAAAATAATAAAAAAAAAGAAATATATATGAAAATACATACAATAATTTGTTTTCAATTGTTCTGATCTGGAAGTAAATTTTTTTCCCAACAAAAAGTTCAAGTAATTCTAAAACAAATACATTTTTATTACTTTTAAAGCAAGAAATTATGCTGTGATGAGAAATCTTCGGTTTCAATTTAAACAGTTTGGAAATATTATGATATTAGTGATGATTGGTATTAATATAAGAAGTGATTTTAGTTTAAAAAAGTTTGTATTGGGAAAAGAAAAAAAATATATATTGAGACTAAAAATTTTAGGTTGAAAAGATTAGCATAAAAATAGTTTTAAGTAAGCATCTATTCAGAAGAAAACATTCTTATGGATTACCAAAGCTCTAAGTAAAACAAGTAAGAAAATTATAGTCGGTCTAGACCGACTATACGATACCCTATACCATGCGTTTAGAAACCCTATCTCTTAGGCCCAACTAACTGGACATTGAAAATAAGCAAAAACCAAATTTGAGTGGGATTTTTTATTAATTTTTTTGGCTGCAGATATGAAAAAGTTCATATCGGATGCTATATCTATAAAGGGACTAGGTCCAAAAATGGACCGATCCTTATCATGTTTGGTAAAGTCTCTTGTATTTTGCAAAAATATATACAAACAAAATTTGAGAAGAATCAGTGCAATATTTTTGTTTTTTAATAGATTTAAGTGAAGATCGGGAAGCAGCTCTATATGGAGTCAAAGGGATCATTTTTGGACTACTCATTAGTGGATGTAATGAACGCATACAAACCCAATTTGAGTTAGATCTATATGACAATTTGGATCTTATGGCAATTTATGTCGATTTCATATGGGTAATTTGTATGGGGGCTAGGTCTGAACATTTACCGATTCTCACCATTTTCAATAGCGTTCATCCCATGGCCAATAAAAGCTTACATACCAAATTTCATCAAAATATATTCATATTTGCGACCTGCAGTTTGATTACAAGCTTTACATGGACACACAGACGGACGGACGGACGGACGGACATCGTTAAATCAACTCAGAAAGTGATTCTGATTCGATCGGTATAATTAAAGATGGGTCTAGGTCAAATATTTTTGGTTGTTACAAACAGCAGCACAAAGTCATTATACCCAAACCACATAGTGTTATAGGGTATAATAAATAAATTTTAAACTAAAAGCAAATACATGAATATAAATCTAACTATTGTAAAGACCAATAAAATAAAAAAAATAGGTATATCATTTTGATCGTCACCACGAGTCTGCCTGCAAAGCTTGAGCTCGATTGGAACACAGGAAAAATCTATGCAAAGTTTTTTCGGCAGACAAGCAGACACAATGAGTTAAAAAATGGAACTAAATAACTAACCCATAAAAAACAAGTTTTTATTATACTCCCTTGTTTTGGAAATTAAGTTTACCATCATGTAATTAAATATATGATTGACAGAAAATTTAACATGTCTAGACAGATATCCATATCAAAAATCCAAAATTCGTAAAAATTTCGAAAAATCCAGAATTATACGATAGTTAAATTTTTTTTAACGACAATTTGTTACATCATTTTATCATCGCCACGTCTGCCTGCAAAGTTTTTGGGCGACTACTCACATTAATAAATTATGAACCATACGAAGTCCCAAGACTCTCTTTGTTACAGTACTCCAAATATATGACATTAACTACTTCATTTTTATGGGGGCTGCCACGCCCATAATACGAGTTAAAATAAAGGGAGTAAAAAATTGTCACTAAAACCAAATTGTTATTTAATATGTAACTTTCAACAAGTAGAATCGGTCTAGAGGATAACCTATACAGTGCGTTTAGAGAAGCTATTTTTAAGGTCCCACTAATTATGTATAGAAAGTAAGCATAAACAAAATTTAAGTGGCATTTTTATTAAGTTTTTTGCCGATGCTGACCATATTTATTAAGGTCAATTATTTCTTGCAAAAACATATACAAACCAAATTTGGGAAAAATCTGAGCAATAGCGTTGTTTTTTGATAGATTTAAGAGAAGATTGGGAAGAAGCTTTATATGGGGGCTATGACTAAGAATTGTCCTATAGTGTTTATTTTTGGACTACTCTTAAATGCATGTAATAAACATACACAAGCCCAATATGACCGAGATATATATGATAAATTTGATGTTATGGCAATTTAAGTCGATCATATTCAGGTCATTTTTATTGGGACTAGGTCTGAACATGAACCGATTTTCACCAATTTCAATAGCGTTTATGAAATAGAAATCTACATACCAAATTTCAGCAAAATACATTCACAGTTGCGACCTGTAGTTTGATTAAACGGGTTACATGGTTACACAGACGGACGGTCGGATGGACATCGCCACATTGACTCGATCGGTATAATACACTATGGGTATAAAAATAATAAATTCCACTGTGTCAACTAATGCATATAACCGATTTTTTATATAAATCAATTGCTCCTACCAAAATACATAATGTGATTGCACATGGATGTACCAAGAATGGATTGGTAAGAAATTTGGATGCAGACCCGAATCCATTGTCTGTGTATGCTTCAAAAGAAATTGCCACTCACAAGACGTCACGACTCTTCTTGCCATCACATTCCACATATAATTATTTAATATATTACGGCACATCCACGTCCTCTAGTCAAATCCCTATCATTCCATCTTTGAATACATACAATAAATAACTTAAAAAGCACCACACAATATTTCAAGATATAAGCTTTCGTGTCTTCCAAAAATTTTTATTTATGTTTCAAATACCACACCCACTAATCTGATCCCTTTTTTTAAAGATGTTTGCTGTCATGCTACTCCAGACTTAAGATGGTAAATATTTACCCGCCCATTTTAGGTCTGTCTTCTCAAACTCATATATAATATATTGTTCTTGAATACAAACAACTATGCAAACTTTTGCCCCTTTGAATATATTGAGCCATAAGCGACAAAAATGTAAGTGCCAAAACCAGAAGTTTATATGTAGACACATAGAAGAGTCTGCCGTAATGCCAAATAGCTTTCACAGTAAATACGAAACGGTACTATTTACAGCGACTAACTAATGAGAAATGATGAATCATTGCTGGTTGTGGAATTTTATATGAAATCATTTCCAATTGTCCTTATTGTATTACAAAAACCTATTTACTTTGCCAACAATACTCTATCATGTTTACCATTTATTTCCACACAACACTTGAAGTGATGTTTATGCGCGAGCTCTTATTTGTTAATACAATACCATGAACATGTATGTTACGTTGTTATGGTACTTTTTGAAATTGGCAGTACTTGTCAAAGTGAAAGTAAGTGGCAAACATATGTCAGTTTGTGGCTGTGGAAATTAAACAAAATTAAAATTTTGAGGTTTAGTAAATACGACTATTGATAGTTACTAAACCGGTAGTTGAATCTAAAGTACAAACCACCAAATATTATTTACATTTAAATTAAAACAACTCAATTGTATGCCATATAAAACAGTTATGACGATCACTGTTGATATCTTATATATAGAAACGGAGTTTTGTATGGTTGTTTGCACATTTGTGTGTTTGTTTGTGGTTTTTAGGAGACTACTCCACTAGACGCATCGTCTTGAAATTTTTACAATAAGTAACTATCTATCTGTAAAGTAAAATATGCTGTTATTTTTTTTTTTTGGATTTTTCAAGTGGGAATGGTGCCTCCCATATAAAGTGGATTTTTAACATCTAGTTCTATCATATAATATCTGGAGTACTACGACAGTACGAGTTTTGAAACTATGTATATGTACATACTAAACTAATTTGAAGAGTTTCGAACCCATGGGCGCGGCACCCACCATGTTTAATGTCATATATCTAGAGTACTGTCATTGAGAAAGATTTGGAACTTTGTGAGTAGTATGACAAAAAAGGGCGGGAACTGATCAGTGGGCGTGGCATTCCCATACAAAGTAAATATTAAATATAATATACGGAAAGCCTTGGGATTTTGTGAGAGTGCATATGTTATCAATGTTAGTAGTTGTCAAAAAAATTGGCGGGATCGGACTAACGCGCGTGGCACCTCCTATACAAAAATATGTAAAGTACTATGAAAATTAAAGTTCAGAAACTTTTGATAAGTACTTTAATTAACAATGTGAGTAGTCGCAGAAAATATGGGTGGAATCTTCACAATAAAAATTCGCCAAAACCGAAAATCGCGGATAATAAAAATCGCTAAAATCAAAAATCGCCAAAATCAAAAATCGCAAAAACAAAAATCGCCAAAATCAATAATCACAAAAAACAAAAATCGTCAAAGTCAAAAATCGCCAAAACCGAAAATCGCGAATAACAAAACTCGCCAAAATCAAAAACGTCAGAGCCGAAAATAGAGAATAACAAAAATCACAATGTGAGTAGTCGCAGAAAATATGGGTGGAATCTTCAACATCCAAATTCGCCAAAACCGAAAATCGCGGATAATAAAAATCACTAAAATGAAAAACCGCCAAAATAAAATCGCAAACAAAAAAATCGCCAAATCAATAATCACAAAAAACAAAATGCGCCAATATAAAAAATCGCCAAAACTGATAATCGCGAATAACAAAAATAACCAAAATCGAAAAACGCAGAAAAAAATTCACTGAAGCCAAAAATTGCCAAAATAAATTATCGCTATAATCACAAATTGCAAAACACAAATATGGCCAAAACTGAAAATCGTAGATAATAAAACCGCCAAAATCAAAGATCATACAAAAAAACCGGACATATTCAAAAAATCGCCAAAACCGAAACTGCAAATAAAATTCGCCAAATTAGAAAAACACCAAAAATCAAAAATCGCAAAAATAAAAATCACAAAAATCAAAACTCGCAAGAATCAAAAATCACCAAAATCAGGAATCACAAAAAACAATAATCGCCAAAGTCAAAAAACGCCAAATTATAAAGCCGCAAAAAATTTTCTACAGTTTTTTATTTCATTACGATGGGTTAGAGCTGGTAATATATATTTTGTATGGTATGTAAAAAATGGTTAACACAATTTGGTTAAAAATATTTGCATGCAAAACACTGAATGAAACACAGAATAATACAAAATATGAGTTACAAAATTTGCACTCTAACCATCTTATGTTCAATTTTCGAAGAAAAATATTTACTTAATTTTATGGGCACTAAAACCACTATCATTGTGAGGGGTGTATATAAAGATTGACTTCTGTTTTTTATGTTTCCGCAACTTCCTTTTTGCCCATACACAACGAAATATTCTGATGAATATTATAAGCAGTATTCATTCATATGGGACCAGAATAAATCACTGTTATTTGAAAGTTATTTGTTACTTTTTTATTGATCCTTTGGGAACAATTTAACAGTTCATTAATATGTACCCGGCATTCTTTACACCCATCCTTAATTGGAGGACATGCGAATGTAAGCAATGTGTAGCTATGGGTTTCTAAGTACATATAATTTTTGCGACGTTAAAATACGGAAAGTTGGTAATTAAGTATGTAAGCTATGTAAGCCAGCAACAATATAAAATAGTAACAATAAATCAATGTTGTTATGGTAAAAGTTAAAACTGCTGATTTTACAAAGCCGACAAATGCCTTCAATGTCCAACATCACGTTGAATGCTTCTATTTTGTAATTTTTGTGTTTTTTTTTAATTTGTGGCAAAAGAACTCAGCGGAAGTCAATTTTCTCGTCAGCCAATCATATTGTCAAATTACACATATATATAACAAAGCCAGTACAATGGAGTTTGCTTTTCTGGAACACAAAAATTCTAAACAAAAATTATTTATATAAGAACTTTTTACAGAAGTTATTAAATGGGACTTAAAACTGGATAACAAATAAATATAGAATATTAAAAAATATTTAAATTAAAAATTTTTTTTTTAAACTTGAAAATTTATAGCAACATATGTTGCCAACTTCCTGGCAAATGAACATACTCTGGGCTTGTTAAAATTATGTAAAAGATTTGGAATTTTTTTTTTTTCAGAATAATTTTTGTGGTGAATATTTTATGCTTAAACTGTGTTAGTCATCAATTTCTCTTTATGCGGCCGCAAGCAATATATATGAATCTTCTTTTATATAAATTTTAAAGCTGATTCTACTCACAACATGTGTTAGGACTTAAAATCTAGAAATGAAAGGAAAGTTAACTGTGCTGGAAAAGAAATACATTTGTCACATTTTTCATAAGCTGTATGAAGGAAAATGATTTTCGTGTTACGAGTTTTGTGATTTAAATAAAATCATAAGATAAACCAGAAAGAAAAGTCTAATCAGTCTAGATCGATTATACGTTGCCGTATACCATACCTTTAGAGAATTGATATTAAGTCCAATTATTTGGGTATAGAAAATAAGTTGAAACCAATACTGAGTGGAATTTTTGTTAGTTTTTTGTAAGCAGATCTGAAAGTGTTCATATCGGGTGTTATATTTTTATGGGGCCTAGGTCCAAAGATGGACAGATCCTAACCATATTTGGTAGAGTCACTTATTTTTTGAAAAAATATGTGCAAACTAAATTTGAGAAAAATGTATGCAATATTTTTGTTTCCGATAAGTATATGTGAAAATCGGGAAGCAGCTACGACTTACAATTGAATTATATTTGTACTACTGATCAATGGATATTACAAACAATTAACCAAGATTTATATGATAATTTGGATCTTATGGCAATTTAAGTCGATCTCATAGGGATAATTTTTATGCGAAGTAAGTCTGAAAATATACCGATTTTCACCGCTTTTAATAGGGTTCGTTCTGTGGCAAATCGAAAATTGCATACCAATTTTTTTGACCTATAGTTTGAGTACAATACTTACATAGATACACAGATGGACAGGCGGATGGACGGTCTTCAATAAATCGACTTAGAGAGTGATTCATATTATTAGTTTTTTTTTGATGTGTAAACATCTATGCGCGCAGGGGGGTAAATTTCTATTTCACAATGCAATCACAAAAACAGCGTAACTCATACCGGTGTGAGCTGAAGCAGATAACGCTGTGTGACTTATGATTGTATTGGTGAAAAAATTATGATATAACATTGTTTTTTTTTATGCCACTTTTTTAAAGCGTCATCTATGTATCACTTATATACGTTTATATTGGGATATTTTTAACGTTTTACAGCAAAGGGTTGTTGAATTAGCTGAAACAGTTTTTGCTATAAGTGATACATAGATGACGCTTTCTATTTGATTTTAAAAAAATGACATACAAAAATCTTTAATTATTAGATGTTTACACATCTTCCCTGTGATCGGACTCGCATGATTTTTTTTTATTTAACTAACACGAATCTTGATGGCTCTGCTCTATTTGAAATAAAATAATGTACTTTATATCTCTTCGTTACAATAACATGTTCCACATTAATTTCCATCATACAAATTGTGTTCTAAGAGGCCCTAAAATAAGAGTATTAAGTGAATATAATTCACCGGACAACAATTATTTGGTGAAATTTGATCTATCAAAACCACAATTCAAAATTATTTGGATACAACATGCGAAATAATTTAATTAAATTTCAAATTGTTTTTTCTAGAATTTATGAATTAAAAAGGCTTGATTATTAGGCTGAAGCGACAAAAGAATTACCCAAAACAATTCAGCTCTAATCGGGATATACAGAAATAAACATAAAACTTTAAAAAATATGTCATTTTTAAAAAACAACAAAATTCAAAATTTCCTAGATCTTTACTTTTAGCCCATCTTTTTGGATGATAGAAGCACCCATATATTTGTATAATGTCAAAGTTACAATACTTAAATTTTTTTAGGAAAAGTATATATGCTTAACCCTCCGATGAGTGAGAAGGTCCCTAGGAACCTTTTTGCATTTACAAACTGAACTTACTCCTACTTCGGCCACTACAACCCCCCCCCCCCCTACTCTTTTTCCATGAGTATTTTGTTGCGCATCTTTTGGAAAAAAATCAAGCCGATTGGATCATTACTTTAGGAGTTATTGAGGTTTTAGTGAGAATAGTACGAGGACGTGTGAATAGTTCCGTATGGACCTTGTACTGAATTTCACTAATAAATGCATGTTTTTGGGCATCCTTATAATTTTTTTATTGTTTCAACACATAATTTACTTGTAGTGAACACAAAGACCTAAACTCAAAGACATTAGGGATGATGAGAAAAACAAAAAATTCTAAGAAAAATTCGAACATATGAACTTTATTGCTTTCAAGGAAAGGCACAATATTCTAATTTTATACTACTAGCAATAAACCAGTTCTTAGAATTTTTTGTTCTTAGACATGTTCGAAGACATGAATGAAGAAATTGATATTGCTGCAATTGATAATTATGAAGTTAAGGATGATGAAGTTCGCACATACCAACCTGCTGAAGAGTCAGATGCCGAAACTGAAGGATACGTCGAGCTAAATGAAGATACTGATGACGACGATGATGAAGAGGAAGAAAATGATGGACAGGAAACGAAGGAAAGTTACTATATTGGTAAAGATGGCACCCAATGGAGTAAAAAAGCACCACCAATATCACGCACTCGTAATCATAACGTGGTCGACTTCACAAGAAAGAAACCAGGACCAACAGGAAATATACACGACCCCTATAAATAATGCGTTCAATCATGACAGAGGAAATAATACACTTAGTGCTACGTGAAACAAATCGTAAAGGCAGGGAGGTTACAGCTGCATGGAATTTGGCGAATCCCACGAAGAAAAAGGAGTGGAAGCCAGTGACAGTGAAAGAGTTTGACGCCTTTGTAGCTATTCTTTTGTATGCTGGACTCACAAGATCAAACCATGAACCAGCTATGGAATTATGGGGCGCGACGCGTTGCCCAATATACAAAGCTGCGTTGTCGTACGATCGCTTCATGTGTATAAAGCAATTTATTCGATTCGACAATGGAAATACTCGACAACAGCGACTCATCAACAGCAAAACTGCGGCTATTGACGATATTTAGCAAATGTTGCAACATAACTTGGCAGCAGCTTACACTCCTCATGAAGCACTAACAGTTGATGAGCAGTTGTTCCCTTACAGAGGCCGGACCCGCTTCACACAATACATTCTGTCAAAGCCAGCTTAGTATGGTTTGAAAGTATGGTGGTTATGTGACTCACAGAGTTATTATCCTATGAAGGGAATGATATATTCTGGAAAACTGCCAAACCAACAACGGGAGATAAACCCAGGGCAGAACGTAGTGCTGGATCTTGTGGAAAAATATTTAGATGCTGGCCGTACTATATACGCGGATAATTTCTTTACCACTCTTGACTTGGCGCGTATTTTGTTGAGGAGGAAGACCGCATATGTTGGTACAGTGCGCTACAACAAAACATTCATTCCACAGGAGTTCAAGAAGAACCCGAAGCGCACCATCAATAGTACATTATTTGGGTTCAACGAAGGGGATATAGCGTTATGCTCATACGTGCCGAAAAAAAATAAAGTGGTGAACGTGCTCTCCACAATGCACTACACCTGCCTCGTTGACGAGCAAACCGAGAAGCGGAAGCCCTATGCCATATTACATTACAACGCCAACAAATGCATCAAATGCTAGGCATTTACAGCTGCAAAAGAGCAACACAACGATGGCCGTTGGCCATGTTTTAAAATATGCTGGACGTCGCTGCATTGACTGCTTTTACGATTTACAATGAAAGCCTTTAAAAAGGAGTGACAGACGGCGGTCGTTCTTGCTACTGCTAACGAAACAATTGGCCACACCAAATATCGAAGAACGTGCCCTGAATAACCATATAACCTCATATCCAAGGATACATCTTCAGGAAAAACATCTTCAAATTCAAGAATAGAATATATATTTATTTGTTTTTTATTTTTCTTTTCATTTCAGGTATTACCAAGACCGATGAAAGGCAATGCACCGTCGTTTGCGGCTAGGTCAAGTAGACCGTCATGTCGCCTTTGCCGTTCTGAGTATGGGCGGCAGCGGAAAACGCAGGCATACTGCTTCGGCTGCGGCAACGCTGTTTGAGGAGAACAGAGCACACTTTTACATCGCTGCAACACTTGCGCACAGGGCGGGGGACAAGAAGTACACGCTCAACAATTATAATTTTTAAACTTTTTTATAATAGTCTTAAGAAAATTCAAGCAAAAAAAATAAATATTAAAAAAATTGAAAAAATTATTTTTGTATGTTGAATTTAGTTATAAACAATAAAAACAAAAAAAAAATCAAAAAAAAATTTTTTAAATGAATAAAACATGATTTACAAAAAAGGTCCGTAGGGACCTTTTCACACGGCCGTGATGTTCAGAACTGTCACTCATCGGAGGGTTAAATACTTTCAAAATAGTTGAGCAATAATTGTTCAAAATTTAGAACGAACTATAGAATTTAATTAACCAACTGTTTTAAGGTATATTTTTGCAAAATACAAGACACTTTACCAAACATGATCAGGATCGGTCCATTTTTGGACCTAGTCCCCATATAGATACAGCATCCGATATGAACTTTTTCATATCTGCAGCCAAAAAAATTAATAAAAATCCCACTCAAATTTGGTTTTTGCTTATTTTCTATGTCCAGTTAGTTGGGCCTAAGAGATAGGGTTTCTAAACGCATGGTATAGGGTATCGTATAGTCGGTCTAGACCGACTATAATTTTCTTACTTGTTTTAATTGTTATTGTGGCCGTTGTGTTTGTAGCATTTTCTTATTAAGTGTATATTAGACTGGTTGCAGTTAGTATGCGATTTTTTTTAATTCTTTATATATAAAGGGTGATTTTTTAAGAGCTATAGGAAAGCTTTCAAAAAAAAAACACATAAAATTGAGAAAAATGCATGAAATCTTTATTTGAATCGGTATTACGGTCCATATAATATAATGATAGAAGATTATTTCATGCAAATGTTGACCGTGACTGCGCCTCAAATGGTCCATCCGCTTACTCCAATTTTGGCATACTCTTTCCAACATTTCGGCCGGTATCTCACGAATGTTGTCTTCCAATGCGTCAATTGAAGCGGGATTGTCTGTATAGACATGAGCTTTAACATAGCCCCACAAAAATAGTCTAAAGGCGTTAAATCGCACGATCTAGGCGGCCAATTGACCGGTCCCGAACGTGAAATAAAATGTTCACCGAACTCGCCTCTCAATAAGTCCATTGTTGCGCGTGCTGTGTGGCATGTGGCACCGTCTTGTTGAATCCACATATCATGCAAGTCAAGCTCTTGCATTTTGGGGAAAAAAAGTTGGATATCATCTCTCGGCGGCGCTCACCATTCACAGTTACGTTACGATTCGCATCATCTTTGAAGAAGTACGGTCCAATGATGCCACCAGCCCATAAACCGCACCAAACTGTGACATTTTCTGGATGCATTGGTAGCTCTTCCAGCATTCAGTCCAAAATCGACAATTCTGCTTATTTACGTACGCATTGAACCAAAAATGAGCTTCGTCGCTGAACACAATTTTTCGGTAAAAAAGTGGATATTCGGCCAAATTTCCAAGAGCCCATTCACCAAAAATTCTACGTTGCGGTAGATCGTTCGGCTTCAATTCTGGCACCAGCTGTATTTTGAAAGGCTTCACACCTAAATCCTTCCGCAAAATTTTCCACGTTATTGAGTAACAGAGGCCCAATTGCTGCAAACGGCGACGAATCGATAATTGATGGTCATCATTAACACTGGCCGCTACAGCTGCGATATTTTCTTCAGTTCGCACACTACGTAAGCGTGTTGGTGGTGTAATGTCCAACAAAGTAAATTTGGTGCGAAATTTAGTCACAATAGTCGAATAGCCACTTCAGTGGGTCGATTAAACTGACCATAAAATGGAAGAAGCGCTCGATGAACTTTCTTAACAGAGCACGCATTTTCATAATAAAATTCAATAACTTGCAAGCGTTGTTCGTTTGTAAGACGATTCATGGTTAAATTATAGACCAAACTGAAGATGTTTGACAATGAAACAAAGCACGAAACGTGCGTCAGCTGTTTAAACCAGTGTTGCCAAAAAGATAATAGCTAAAAAATCACTCTTTACATTATTTTTATCTATTTAATTTTTCTTAAATATGCCAAAATTCAAAGTTTGGCTTCGTCAGGAAATGGGTTAACGTCGTTTGATATATTTTAAATATTTAACATGGAAGACATGGCACATTTGCTTATTATATTTTAAGCGTCACATCTTAAAATTCAACAGCACTATCCAGCAAAATCCTGGTAATGATTAGTTATTACCGTTGCATTACGTGGTAATGTTAACCCCATACCTTTTGAAAAATTTCAAGGTAAATGTAAGGTTTTCTTGATGATTATTTATGTAAATACTTACTGCTAATGACCACTGTTTGTATTAGTAAAACTATAAATAATGAGTTAAATTTAACGAAGCAAATTATTTCGCGGGGTTAGTCATCATTGGACAAATCACGCAGCAAATGCTGTTAAATTTACATAACACTATTTACAATATATTGCGCAATATCAAAGTGCTGTTTTTACAGATATATACTTTACTTCCTATTTTAACAAATTACTCAAAACTCTTCATGTTATCTATAAAGAAACTAGTTATTTGTATCATCAATACCTAGTAAGGTTCCGGTAAAGCCTTTCTTCCAACGACACTCTCATGTTAATACAATGGGTTGCGTAACGGAAGGCAACTACTGAACACTTTTAATTTCTTATTCCAAAGCTCATTACATGCAATGAAAAGTTTTGCTGGGTAAAAAATATTTTTTACTATTTGAACAAATTGTCTTACATTAGCTTGGGGACATATGTAGCCCCAAGTCCAAAAGGGTTAATGGGTTCATAATGTTTTTTTTCAAAACGCTAGGCTATTAAGATAAAAAATAACGTCTAATAGCATAAAACTGATTAATATTTGATACAAAGTATTTAGAAAGATTACATTTACTGGACATCTCACAAAAATCAATTTTTTGTCGAAATCCAAAAAAAAAAAAAAAATAATTCATTGAAGAAAAATTCTAGCGGAGGGATGAACTTAAAACTGCTCACAGTCAAACTTTAACATGTATCTAAAAAGCCTTAAAGTGCCACATCCATTTTTTAAAATATTGTTTAACCGTAGTCCTACCTTGGTGTAGAAAACTACATTTTCTTTTTCAAAAATCTCTAAAATTGTTAACGTTTAGTTACCCATTTTTCTTGACTTTTGTATATGAACCGAAATATATTACTTTTAGGTTTCAAATCATATATGGAACGTTGTTTTTAAACCATTTCAATATGGTATGCTTGGTGTAGTTTTCTACTCGGTATAGGAAAGTTATATGAAAATAATACCTTGTACGCCAAGAGTAAGGAGAAAGCAAGAAACCAAACAATAATACGTATTTTTTAAATGGCTGGCTATGTAGTTTTGATGCTGAAGTTGATGCCGGTGCTGACTTTGTTGATATTGAGCCATTTTTTTGTCTCAAATGACAAAAGGCTTCGGAGCGCAACAGCTATGCAAACAGCAGGACGCAAAAAGCGCTCAGGCCAGGTACTACTAACACTACTTCATCGCGCGTGAATGGTATCAAGGATGCTTTCTTGGTATTTAGCGAGCTAAAGAATGAAAACCATTAGGAATTCGATGCTTCATGCATACTTGGCTGTTTTGATATTGGCTGGCGTTAACAAGTAAGTTGAATACTGAATATATACGAATAACGAGCTATTCTATATCACTTTCGTTCCGCCTATTTTCAGAAAAATTATGTCGAAAAAACAGTTTGAGTACTTGACCAAAATTGTTCGCTTCGCTGATAAAATAATCGTCGGCCAATCAGTTTTATTGCATCTGGTCGAGTGCCTAAAAGGTCATATTTTTACAATGTAAAATTTTTTCACTTCTTTTGAATTGGGTCAAAAATTACTACGAAACAAATTGACCATGGTTATAATAATGCACAAGAACAGGCGCCCGATTCCACCAAAAAGGCAAAAACGCTCCACTCTTTCAGTGTACACTCCAATTTGCCAAAGACATTAAACTTGTTTCCTAGGTTGGAAGAAATGTAAATACACAGTGTTGCACAATACTCTTCACAACCGCTGGAAGTCGAGACTGTTGAAGATAAGCTACCAAAAATTATATTATAACATAACCGAACAAAGGGTGAAGTTGACACAGTTGAAAAAATGATTTCTGAATATAGATGTAAACGAAAAACCAATAGGCCATCGGTCAATGGTTATACTTAGTAACATGATTGACATATCAGCCTTGAATGCAACTATATATTGAGCTTAGTACAATACTGTCATATACTAGAATTAACCCTAATTAGCCAAAAAAAAAATAATAAAAACATGCAAACCATCGTTCGCTTTCACGTGATCTGGCACTTGCCCTTCCCCAGCCATTCATGGTGCAGAGAAAACTAGGTATATGTGCTACTTCTCTCGCGCGTTTCATTACAAAACAAAAGAGGCAGATTCGTATATTCCGTGCAAGAAAAGAACAAGAAAGCAAATAATAACCATAAGACAGCTTGCTGTCGTTGCGAAAAAAACCGTTTGCAAGGCTCACCAAAACCAAATTGATTGCATTCCTTGTATAGAAAATATGTAGAACTATACTTCATAACGTTATACCTAAAAACATACGTAAAACTTAATTTTCTTTAAATAAAATAATTTTTGTTTACGAATTAAACCTATTTCCATTTCAAAAGGTAGAAGAAGTAGAAAACTATACAAAGGTAGGATTATGAAGTTTGTTTCAATGTAGGAATACGGTTAAGAAAATTTTTGAAACCTTGAAAAATTAGTTTTCAAAACTTACCTTTTTTCGGTTTATCCAAAAACGATCTTTGGCTTTAATAAGTTCTTCAAAATTGAAAAAAGTGCCATCAAATTTCATGACCTAGTGTTTTTTGGCACAAAAGTGGTCTGGGGCATTTGCTATTGTTTGGCGACTTTTCATTAGCTTTCGAAGCTATATAGTTTTGTGAATAGATAATTTAGTAGTGATATCGATCCATATAACAAATTTTCGTAAATACTGAAAAAAAAATAATCATATTTTCCCTATATAAGCACACTTCGGGTAATTTGGGCCACACTAGGCACCAGAAGGCACTGTCGGATCGAGATAAAAATGGAAACCGCATTTATGATAGCAAACTTCATGTTTATTATGTAGAAAAACATTTAAGTTAGAAACTTAAAGTATTCTAAATATATTTCTTATTAAATATGTCTACAGCTTTTTATTTTACCCTAGCTGCAACCCGATGCGCTTCGCTACACCTATCGTAACGAAATAAAAAACTAGGAATACACTTTATCAAACAAACTATTTTATTTGTTTTTGGCGAGTTTAGATTTTGTAGCTTTTTATTTTTTGAGATTTTTGATTTTGGCGATTTTAGATTTTGTAGCTTTTTGTTTTTTGAGATTTTTGATTTTGGCGATTTTTGATTTTGGCGATTTTTGATTTTGACGATTTTCGACCTTGGCGATTTTTGTTTTTTGAGATTTTTGATTCTAACGATTTTTTCATTATGATTTTTGATTTTGGGAATTTTTGACTTTTGCGATTTTTGTTTTTCGGGGTTTTCGGTTTTGGCTATTTTTGGTTTTGGCGGTTCCGCCCATTTTTTCCATGTCTACTAGCCATGGTAATAAATGTACTTGTCAAAAGTTTCATTACTGTCATTTATATAGTACTTGGTTTTTGTGTAGGATGTGCCACGCCTACTGTTCCGATCCCGCTCATTTTTGTCCTACTAAACTCACTATTAACACATCCATTCAGATGAAGTCCCAAGGCTTTCATTATCACAGTGCTCCAGATATATGGAGTTAAATATTTACACTGTAAGGGAGTGCCACGCTCATTTGTCCGATCCAGGCCATTTTTCCCCGAGTACTAACACTAATTACTTTTGAACTCAGACAAAGTCCGAAAGCTTTTCATATTAGGGTACTCTAGTTATATAACTTTAAATATTTTCTTTGAATAAGCGGCGTCACGCCCATCGCCCACTTAATCTGCAGAAAAAATTTATGCTTACATTACATAAATTCTTCTCAAATTTAGATATCTTAGGCAGAGGTGTCGTTTTAATTGATATTCGATAATCTTTTTTAATATTCAAAATTTTGTTGGGCAAAATCAAATTATTTGAGAGTATACCCCGTCATAAATACACTGTCTTCCACAAAAAAAAAATTTCAGGGAAACGTCATAAATACACTGTCTTCCACAAAAAAAAAAAATTTCAGGGAAACGTTAGAATGTTTAAATTTTTTCTCTTAAAACATTGTATAGTTGCGTTGTATTGTGAGTTATTTTTAACCTGACATTATTTTGAAGGTTTTTTTGTTTAATTTTAGATTTCCTATGTCTTCAACATGCTACATTTTCGTACATGTGAGTGACCATATCGAGCGCAAAAATTCTCAAAGAAAGGAGACTACGTTTTGTAAGCAACTCAAATGCAACATATTTCTTACATGAAAAAGTATTTATTAATATTTGCAACAAGATACAGAACATACGAAAAGTACAACAAAAAAAATTATTGCATGTAATGCCAATTGGTTTTTATTTAAACATATACAATGAATATTTAATGGTAATTTATAAACAAAATAATAAAACTGTGATTTTTTTTAATTCGCCAAATCTACAGAATACTGTAATTTGTGGTATATTTAGAAACGAAGAAAAAAACTACGTTAGCTAAAAACGTGATACAATATTTATAATTGACATTCGATTACGTGTCACGATAATATTACGAAAAATTCGAAAAAATTACGTGCTCCCACAAAACAACTTGTAACATCATATTTGAAAAATAGCAACGTATTCTAGAAAAATTATTTGCAACACCACAGAATGGAAAATTTTTTTAAATCTTTGTTATAACACATACTATAGTTAACGCAACGAAAACGCGAACGTGCTTAAAACTAACGAGAACGCGTGATTGCATGTTTGAGACAATAAACAAGTATTTTCCTTATTTTTAAGCTCGAACAAACTGACATTAAGCATCAGTCCATAATCATAGAAAGTTAAGCATTTCATAATTTTGTGACAAATATCACAAAACTAAACAGCAAGCTCTTTTAAAAAAATATTCTGTTCATTTGTGTTTCTATCAGTTGTATTTGTCTTTGCTTTTCATCTAAAGTAAAGTAAAACTAGTTTCCTGCAGCCAAATTTATCTTAAAAGTGCGAGTATTTTAACCAAAACGTGACACATGTCTATGTTCTATTATTATGCTTGTAAAATGTCTGCCATCACCTGAGGTTCACATTGCAGACAATCAGTTTTACAGAAATCTAGCGGTCAGCGTCATCGTGATGAAAACAATACCATTCTTCCCCACATCAAAAACATCGCCAGCATCATGTCGCTCCCTATAATAGCGATTGTACAACTGATACACATGATGAACTGGATAGCGATAAATTTGCATATACATAGCGATGTCCGAATTTATGTTACTAATACAAACGATACTGGCATGACGGAAAAATCGGTGTCCACATTTTTGGCTACTGTACACTGTATCATAGATGGCATTAGCAATGACAACAATACAGATGGAATTCGCTATATAAGATGCTATAGTGAACAATTGGATGTCTACGATACTGAGTTGGTGTTTCAAAAATTTTAATTAAGTTTTGCATTTCAAGAATTTTAATTCAGTAATTTTTATAACTGCTTCGTTCTCGTTACAATACCAATATTATAGTAAATAAAATATTTAATAATACAGTCAGCTATATGAGTTCTCAAATCTCAAAGAAAGTGTCTGTTTCTACTAATATATGTATGTTGAGGTTATCTGACGTAGAACACAAACATACATAAAGAATTTGAGGTAATTTTCATATAAGAAAAAAGTAATTATTGTGTTTCCATTAATCAGAGTGAATATCGTATCCGAGGTATAATTAACGGGCTCAAACCCTATTTATTTATTAATGTATTTGTATTTACAACAATAATACGAACTCTTGACATAAATTTTTTGGAGTGGATTGAAATTTAAAAAGCTTGATCTGTGGAAATTTATTTGTAAGATCGAACTTGTCTGTTACAAATATTTATACATATATATTTTACCTAGAACGCACTAAAAATCAATTTTACCATGAAATAAGTTGTAGAAAAATATAAATTTTAAAAATGGTCCATCTACATATATTTTAGAATTGGAAGTTTTATTAGAGACCAACAAATGCGATATCTTGGAAAATTTAACTCCGCATCCCAAGTAAGATACCGATGATAAAATAGTAGGAATTGTCTTTGAACAATTTTCAGTCTCTTAACACTTTGACGACCATACATTTTTGGCCGAAGGGATCTTTATTTTGTTTTTATTTTCGTGATGTAGGTCCCAATAATAGTTACCTCAAACAAAATTGGCCTCCCAGGTCCTCTCCTTGTCCCTAATTTTGCTTGGCAAATATACTTGCCTGTGGGTTGGAAAGGAACTTTTTACCCCAAAAAAATTATTTGAAAAGTATGATATTTTATATATATTTTATTAATTTAAGTATTTAGAAATTAACTTTTAAAGAATTCTAACAAATTTAAGACCATAAATGTTATTTGTGGTATTCGCCAAAGCAGTCACGTGATGTAGTGAAACATAGGAATACATTGCATTGAGTGCAAAATACATTTGTGCGGCTATATTTGCTATTGAAGGCACAATTGACGCAGCGCTTCCAATTTTCACGCTTTTCCATTTTGTGGAGAGATCTTGGTTTGTTTATAAAGTGACTTCCGGTTCTGGTTGTCTCTGGGAATGTGCGTGTTCTTGAACTGAAGTCACTAATTAATTCCTTTGCCAAAGCTGCCCGAAACTCAATCGAAGTCACGTTCTGCCCAAAGCTGTTGACCGACATGAGTTTATTGTATATGACGTAGCTATTATGGACGCATGTTTCGAAAAGATCGAAGAACAAGCGAATATAGAACCGCCATTTGCTTCTACGATCGTACTCATAGTAAACCTTTTTTTGGTCAATCAGATCGACACCTCCCATTCCCTTATTATAATGCTGGACAACCAATGGGCAATCGACATCAATTTTGCTAGCTTGCCCAGCTACACGCCTCTTTACTTTGAATACAGCAGTTGGATCGATAAAATTTGAAGCCAGATAAACAGCACGATTATCCATCCATTTGATTACGGAAATGCTATCGGATGTGAAATAGCTTATGTCGCCACGCTTCATATCTTTATCCGCCGGAAACTTCTTTGGCATGTGTTTTCTGTTGCTTCGAATTGTTCGGCATACCATTATACCATTTTTATGTAGAATCTCCATCAAGTTCAAGCTCGTAAAAAAGTTGTCGCAGTAAACTTCAACCCCTTTATTTGCTAGTGGTTCACATAATTGCAAAACTACAGACTCACCAAGACCGTGCTCAACAAATGCCTTTTTACCAGTATATATGTCCACGTCATACAGGTATCCAGTGCTCGACTCACATAAACACCAAAGCTTGAAGCCCCATGACACGGGCTTGTTCTTCATGTACTGCTTCATGGCGTTATGTCCCTTGAACTTCACCATATGTTCGTCAATTGATAATTTTTTAGAATACGTGTATGCGTCTGGCATAGCTTTGTTCATATGGTTAATAATTTGGCGGATTTTACATCCACGGTCGCTAACATCAACCTGATCGTTGTCGCAAAAGTGCAAATTAGAAGTAATTTCCTCAAATCGAAGCCGAGGCATGATATCTGCGATTTGAGCTTGATGAAATGTCTGATCTGTAGACCAATATAAACGAATGCTGGGTAGCTTTACTAGGCTCATACGTATGATTAGACCCATATAAGCTTTGAACTCTTCCACAGTCAGAGTGAAAACACGTCCCTTTTGTCTGGCATATAGGTTAGACTGCTCCACTATCATTCTGCACAATTCTGAAACAAAAAATAATAGAAACCAAGAAACTAGTATTTTGCAATTGTAAAAACTTACCTTCAAAATTACAAACAGTATTGAACACATCATACGCTGGCGGCATTTCCTCATGTCTATGCACAATGGGTTTTTGAACTTGGGAATGTTCATATATGCAATTTTCGGTGAAAACGGGCTTTTTATAGGCAAGTGTCTCTCTGAACCAGAAATTCTTCTCTGGTGGTATAAAAAAAACTGGCTCTTCTGGTACTGGTACAGCATTTGAAGTCAATGTAATTGGCTCATTCTCTACTGCAACTGGTGCCGGCTTACGGCCAATGCGCGGCTTCTTTACTACAGGAGATTTTACGTGATTAGTACCCTTGATAACAACTTCTAAGAAATCATCCTCTTGGATTTCTACAGCATCATTTTCGAGAAAAACAATGTCTTCTTCGTAAATGTATGTGACAGCTTCTTCCCCATTGTCACTGCTGTCGCAAAGCAAAAGTTGTTCAATTTCGTCCGGACGAAGAAAAAAATAACGCTCACGGACTGATCCACTCAAGTTAAAATTTTTAGTTATAATCACTTCAAATAAGAGAACATTACACTAAAATACACAATATAATAAAAAATAACACCGGAAATACTTACACTTTAAACTAATAACGCAGAAAACACGTCTATTCTAATTGATTTCGAATAATTAATGTAGGCTTTTGGACTCTAATTTTATTTTTTTGAGGATGAAACACGTTTTCGACTATTATTTTTTAGTATTTGATTTCAATAAAAATTTTATTTATAAATTCAATCAGGTTTTTTTGGTGCTTTCACTTCAATATCTATAATGAGACTGTTTTTGTTTGTCTGTTTTTGAAAATATATTATATTATATATGTCATAGCCTACTTATTCTAATTGTTAGTTACTTTTAAAATATGTACGTTAATATTATCCGTCTGTCAAAGCCTACTTTTTCTAATTGTCTGTTAAACCTAATCTCTGTACTTTAATATATCAAATCCTACATTAATAGATGAAAACAAACAAGCAGCGCAAAAAAATTGCAACTTGAAACAAATAACAGTTAAAAACAAACTTGGAACGAAAAATGAAAATTTATATTTTTTAGGTGAGTCTTTTTCCGTTTCAACCCACAGGCAAACATACTTGCCAAACTTATTTGGGGCAACTGTGGGCAGACTGAAACCTACACAAACGTCCCCCGCATATTTTTGCAAAGGCAAGGGGTGCCCCCAAAATATACCCGAGTCTTAGACAGGTGTGCCCTACACTCACCCCACAGCGGCCCCCTGAAGTAGCGCCACTTTTTGGCCAATTTTAAGTTCCCCTGGCGGGAAAAGCGAGCCAGATAGGGCCTAATATCCGACCACAGTTTTGTTGCCCCAACTCTCCGCTACAATTAAGGTGTGAATATATTTACTCTATCTCTTATCTGGACAATTATATGAGCCAAAAACCCCTGGGCAAGCATGTTTGCCTGTGGTCGTCAAAGGGTTAACGAAAACAGTGTACTGCATGCCCCAGTTGTGTGTTCAAGCATCCTGGGCTGGACTCGAAATTAGCATTCATAAATCTAAAATTCTGCGCATAAACACAAACAACGATACACCGTTTGAGATTAACAACAACTCACTCGAAAACGTATAGTTTTTTTGATACCTGGGTAGCAAAGCCTGGTCAGCCAGGAACTCCCGCCGAAAAAATTAGAATCTTCAACTCGAGTGTCAAATTCATTTTGCTCTACGGCTGCGAAACGTGGAATGCACCTCTTAGGCTCGTATACCATTACCAAGTTTTTGCGAACCGATGTGTCCGCCGTCTGCTCAAAATAAGGTGGCCTGAGATAATTACTAACGAACGATTATAGACATTATGCAGTCAAACGCCTATTGGCGAAGAAATATCCCTAAGCAAATGGAAGTAGATTGGCCACATGCTGAGGAAACATCGTTCCGACATAACCAGAAAAGCGATCGACTAGAAACCACAAGGATCCCGTAGAAAGTCCGGCGCATGTGTGGAAAAATCAACTCATCAGAGACACCGAATCTACGCGAATAAGTTGGAATTAAGTCAAAAAGCGTCAGACAGACGGAGATGGAAAAAATTTGTTGTGGTCCCTATGTTCCTAATAGAAGTGACAGGATTAATCTATTATATAAAAGTGTTGCGTGATTGATTATCATCGCCCAGCCCAAACTTGGAATTTGCTTAATAGGTTTCCCTCTCCTCGCACAGGTCCACTTAGAAGGGATTTTTAAAAAATAGGCGTAAAGGCGGACATAAAGGGGATAAATGCTAATAGATGAGTCTAGGAATATGAAATTTGGTGTGTAGACTCCATCCGAGAAACAAACATGGGCCTGGGTTAATTTTTCGAAATCCGACCAAAAGGATAAAAATGGTACCTTTCTGCATCCTCTTAACATATTAATATATATATATGAATTTTGATATACAAACTCCACCAAAATACGTGGGCATCAGTTAAGTATGAATTTATTGATTATAACGTCTAGGGGAGTAAAAACAGTCAAAAAGGGATAAAAGTGTATATTTGGTATATTCCAAACAATCGAATCTAGGAATGTGATATATAGTATGTGGATTCCACTAGAGATAGAAACATCAGATGCGAGGAAAACTTTTGGAATTCGGATGGTAAGGGGGTTAAAAACGATCAGAAAGGGGAAATGGTACCATTTTGTATCTTCTTAACAATTAATATGTGTACGTGAATTTTGTCACTCACACTACACCAAATAGGTGGCCATCATTCAGGGATGAATTTATTGGTAATTTGGCAAAAATGGGGAATAACTGTACATCCTCTAAACAAACAAATATAAAATATAGTTTGTGGATTCCAGAAACATCAAATGAGTCGAAATATTTTGGAAAATCGGATGCTAAAAACGGCCCGTAAGTTTAAGAGTGTACCTTATTGCATCTTCTTTACAAAGTAATTTAGGAATATGAAGTTTGATATGTAGATTCCACCAGAGACACAAGCATTGGAGAAAAATAAAATTTGTTTTCATTTAGGGGGTAAAAACGGCCAAGAAATGAGAAAACTGATGCGTTTTAACTAGTAAATTTTCCTTTGAAAGCACATGCTCTTAAGAACACAAGTAAGAAAATGATAGTCTGTCTAGACCAATAACCTGTACCATGCGTTTACAGAATTGGTCTTAGTTCCAACTAATTGGGTTTAGAAAAAAAGCAAAAACCAAATCTACGTCGAAAATTGGACCAATCCTGACCATATGTGGTAAAATCATTTATATTTTGCAACAACATATGCAAACGATTTTGAGAAAAATCTGTGCAGTATTTTTGTTTTTGTTTGCCCTATAGGGTTTATTTTTGGTCTACTGATTAAAGGATGTAATAAACACACACAAACCAAATTCGACTGAGACCTATTAAATAATTTGGATCTTAAGTCATTTGAATGGGGACTAGGTCTGAACATACACCCATTTTTACCAATTTCAATAGCGTTTGTCCTATGGCTTGTACTTCCTTTCCAAACTAAGCCATCGATATTACAAATAATATTATTTTTGAAAAATTTTCGAACCTGTTATGAATAAAAAAAAGTGGTACTTAAATAGGGTTGGAAATTTTGGAAATTTTTACAAAATTCAAAATTTGCTAATTTTATTTTTTTAATAATTTCGCGCTTAGTAATAACATTTTGTATTTTTTTACGAAATGGTATGTTATATACAATTAAAAAAAAAAAAATAAATGAAAAAGAAATAATTTTTTTAGTGATGCCAAAACAGTGGAAACTTTTAAATTTCTTTACAAGAGTTGATTAAAATAATAAAAATAGAAGCACTTAAAATCTTCTTCTTTTCAATTTCATTTCAATGTGTATTTTTTCATTTAATTTAATTTCATTTAATAACTTTTCATTTCCTGTTCAACAAGAATAAATCTTATAGATAAAGTACAGGAATGCATTATTCAGAGGATAGTTTAAAAACTTTATAAATATAAATACAATATAATAGAAAATTAAAATTTGAAAACAATAATTAGATTTAATGCAAAGTTAACATACAATAAGAAACAAGAAAGAAAATTATACGATACCCTATACCATGCGTTTAGAAACCCTATCTCTTAGGCCCAACTAACTGGACATTGAAAATAAGCAAAAACCAAATTTGAGTGGGATTTTTATTAATTTTTTTGGCTGCAGATATGAAAAAGTTCATACCGGATGCTATATCCATATGGGGACTAGGTGCAAAAATGGACCGATCCTGATCATATTTGGTGAAGTCTCTTGTATTTTGCAAAAATATATACAAACAAAATTTGAGAAGAATCAGTGCAATATTTTTGTTTTTTTAATATATTTAAATGAAGATCGGGAAGCAGCTCTATATGGGGTCAAAGGGATCATTTTTGGACTACTCATTAGTGGATGTAATGAACGCATACAAACCCAATTTGAGTAAGATCTATATGACAATTTGGATCTTATGGCAATTTTTGTCGATTTCATATGGGTAATTTGTATGGGGGCTAGGTCTGAACATGGACCGATTCTCACCAATTTCAATAGCGTTCATCCCATGGCCGATAAAAGCTTATATACCAAATTTCATCAAAATATATTCACATTTGCGACCTGCAGTTTGATTACAAGCTTTACATGGACACACAGACGGACGGACGGACGGACGGACGGACATTGTTAAATCAACTCAGAAAGTGATTCTGATTCGATCGGTATAATTAAAGATGGGTCTAGGTCAAATATTTTTGGTTGTTACAAACAGCAGCACAAAGTCATTATACCCAAACCACATAGTGGTATAGGGTATAAAAATATACATATATCTTAACCGTCATTTAAATATTTATAGATTCCGATGGTTTGTTCAACTATTATAAAATAATGGCAAAAATAAAGTTTGGTGAAGAGCTAAAAACCAGAATAATAGATGATTTTAGTGATGGTCGTGGGCAAGAGAATATTTGTGAGAAATATTCTATGAATAAATCCATAAAATCGTCTACCCAACATTAATCTTGCTAAAGAACGCATGAACTGAAGGTAGAATGCTGTTAGCGAATAGTGTTGCCCAAAAAATTATATATTTAAATGGCCATAAAACGGCCGAACACTTCGGGAGTTTTACTAAAATAAATTAATACAATAATACGTTATAGGAATCATCCACCCCCCAAGACCAGAGTGTTATTGTATAGTAAAGGTTTCCATTGTTTTGTCAACAGCATAAAAATGAATACTTCTTCTTTGTTAAACAAGTACAAGCATCGGAATTAGTAAAGAAGTGAATAGATTTTTTTTGCTAACTAAAGATCATTATATTTCTTAGCCAAACGCACAGTGTAAGATTTAGCCATTCTAGATGGAAAAAATTAATATTTCTGTACTTAATCGAGCTAGAGTTATGAATTTTCTTACAAGCTATAAATAGATCAACATGCAACTTTCTTGAAAATTTAGGAGAATTTGGACAGCTGTCACACCCACTGCCATACATGTAAAAAAAATTTTCGTTGACTTTGACTACAATTATATTACGATATATAATTAAACCGCTAAAACCAACAAGTATATCATCTAAAAATACAAAAAAATTACAGTTTTACATATTTGTACAACGCATTGCATCCTTTGAATAAAGGCTCCTTATGTAAAAAGGCAAACAAGTGTGTAAATTTTCTTCTTACTAAAAATAAGAGATTTTTTACAAGAATTATATAAAATTTTTGAAATTTACTGAATTTCGTCTTGCTCTTTTGGAGTTTCCAATAATTCAAGTACTTCTGGGGGTCGACCTATTTTTCTTATATGCTAGAGGTATCGTAGGTTATTCACATTGTGAGGTTGATTTAACACAGTTTTTGAATTTTTCAGTTTTTATATCAATTACTCAATTTATTGTTTTTATACCCTATACCACTATATGGTTTGGGTATAATGACTTTGTGCTGCTGTTTGTAACAACCAAAAATATTTGACCTAGACCCATCTTTAATTATACCGATCGAATCAGAATCACTTTCTGAGTTGATTTAACAATGTCCGTCTGTCCGTCCGTCCGTCGGTCCGTCCGTCCGTATGTGTGTCCATGTAAACCTTGTAATCAAACTGCAGGTCGCAAATATGAATATATTTTGATGAAAATTGGTATGTAAGCTTTTATCGGCCATGGGATGAACGCTATTGAAATTGGTGAGAATCCGTTCATGTTCAGACCTAGCCCCCATACAAATGACCCCTATGAAATCGACACACATTGTCATAAGATCCAAATTGTCAAATAGATCTTACTCAAATTGGGTTTATATGCGTTCATTACATCCATTAATAAGTAGTCCAAAAATGATACTTAAATCTATTAAAAAACAAAAATATTGCACTGATTCTTCCCAAATATTGTTTGTATATATTTTTGCAAAATACAAGAGACTTTACCAAACATGATCAGGATCGGTCCATTTTTGGGCCTAGTCCCCATATAGATATAGCATCCGATATGAACTTTTTCATATCTGCAGCCAAAAAAATTAATAAAAATCCCACTCAAATTTGGTTTTTGCTTATTTTCTATGTCCAGTTAGTTGGGCCTAAGAGATAGGGTTTCTAAACGTATGGTATAGGGTATCGTATAGTCGGTCTAGACCGATTATAATTTTCTTACTTGTTTTTGTTGTTAATAATTTTTTGTTCACCGACTGAAAAATTTGAAAATGAAATCAAATTACCTTTTTTTTATATATACAATTTTTTTTTGTTCAAAAAATCAAATACGGAAAATTGAACATTATTGAAAATAATTTCAAACGAATCAGACAAGAAAAAAATTAAATTATATAAAATAAAGCAAATAGAATTTTGCTATTTTTTTGTGCACATCAAGATATTTCTCCCTCAACTTTCTAATTCGTACTCATTTGGTGCATATTTGTGAACAGACTGATATTTGGTGTTCATCTTGCTATTTGGTGCACATCTGGATATATTGTGTTCATCTTGCTAATTTGGTGCATATTTGTGAACAGACTGATATTTGGTGTTCATCTTGCTATTTTGTGCACATCAGGATACTTCTCCCTCACCTTCTAATTCGGCTCATCTTCCTAATTTTTCTGTGCACATCTGGATACATCGTGTTCATCTTGCTAATTTGGTGCATATTTGTGAACAGACTGATATTTTTGTGCTCATCCTGTTATTATGTGCTGAAGGTGTTGAAGGATATTTATTCAAAAAAAAAAAAGAGAAAACTTAAAAATATATTAATTATATTAAATTGTAATTTTTTTTTATTTATAAAATAGTGTTATATTAAATTTTTATATATTAATTTTATATTAATATTAATATTTAAATTTTTTTTAAAATTAATTTAAAAAAAAAAAATAAAAAAATCAGTGATTATAATGTTCTAATGTGATATTGTGCAAATATGGTCACCTTATTTTAATATGTCAAAATAGAAAATATTCAAACATTTTAAATCCACTCATAATAAATACACAAACATACTTTTAATTTTACATTCATTCAGCATACAAATCCATTCTCACAAAATTTTACAAATAATTCTTTTTATCTGAATGTTATTCCCATTTGTAACTTGTGTCTTTGAGTGAGAATGTCATTTTAACATAAATTAGATCTATCAAACGTCAACTAAATATTCTTCGACTACAAACGCTTGTTACATCGATGGATAAGAGAACGTAAGTTTATTATTTTGATTTTTTTTTTATACCCTATACCACTATGTGGTTTGGGTATAATGACTTTGTGCTGCTGTTTGTAACAACCAAAAATATTTGACCTAGACCCATCTTTAATTATACCGATCGAATCAGAATCACTTTCTGAGTTGATTTAACAATGTCCGTCCGTCCGTCCGTCCGTCCGTCCGTCCGTCCGTCCGTCCGTCCGTCCGTCCGTCCGTCTGTGTGTCCATGTAAAGCTTGTAATCAAACTGCAGGTCGCAAATATGAATATATTTTGATGAAATTTGGTACATAAGCTTTTATCGGCCATGGGATGAACGCTATTGAAATTGGTGAGAATCGGTCCATGTTCAGACCTAGCCCCCATACAAGTTACCCCTATGAAATCGACATAAATTGCCATAAGATCCAAATTATCATATAGATCTTACTCAAATTGGGTTTGTATGCATTCATTACATCCATTAATGAGTAGTCCAAAAATGATCCCTTTGACCCCATATAGAGCTGCTTCCCGATCTTCACTTAAATCTATTAAAAAACAAAAATATTGCACTGATTCTTCTCAAATTTTGTTTGTACATATTTTTGCAAAATACAAGAGACTTTACCAAACATGATCAGGATCGGTCCATTTTTGGACCTAGTCCCTTTATAGATATAGCATCCGATATGAACTTTTTCATATCTGCAGCCAAAAAAATTAATAAAAATCCCACTCAAATTTGGTTTATGCTTATTTTCTATATCGAAGTAGTTGGACCGAAAGATAGGGTCTCTAAACCATGGTATAGGGTATCATATAGTCGGTCTAGACCGACTATAATTTTCTTACTTGTTTTTTTCTACACTCATTTACTCAATTTCATATATTTAAATAATTAAAACATGAATATCTAATAGATGCTCAATTATGTTACTCATATTTTTTTTTATGTGTAAAATAATTTATATCTGTTATCAGAGTTACCATTTATTTGTTTAAATGATTAATTTCTGGCACATAAAATTTTTTTTTACTTTATTTGCTTTTAATAAATAAACACCACACATTTTAACTTTTAAATTATTTTTCTTAAATTATATATTCAAATGGTGACATATTTTTTTTTTGTTTTTGATTGCAAACAAATTAAATATCTTTACCTTATAAATTATTTTATTTTCAATTGATAAAAATATTAATATAATAGATAAGTGTTTATTAATTTAACGATTTAATCAATAAATTTATAATATCGTTTAATTACATGATATAAATAATATAATGCTGAACTAACTTTTTTTATTTTATTTCACAAAAAGTTTAGGGTGATTGGTTAGGTCAAACGTGGGCTATCTAGGAAAATTTGTAATAGATAGCAAAGGTTTGGGCGGGTATAGAACATGTAGAAGTTAACGACATCTTTTACCTCTACGCTACTAATTATACGCACTTATTTTATTTCTTCATTTACTTTAAAATTTATTTATTTTTTTGGTATAACAATTCTCTATTTTGAGTCATCGTAAATAGATAATTTGCTACCAAAATTTTAATATTACTGTAGCTGGTTTAACCTATCTTGAAGGAGACAAGATCCTCCCCACTTTCCCTGAGCCGGATCAATCGGTAGCATAGCCCCAGAAAGATATGGTTTGATTTAACGACCGTTACAACATTTGGGTCAAATGTCAAATGTCAATTCTAGAAGTTTTACGCATAAAACATTCGCGATATATATTTATTAATTCATTATTAATTTATTGCACACTTCTAAATCTTCTTCGGACAATTGGCGGATAGGAAGTAGGCATTTTTCAATTATTTGTTTGGCATGCCATAAAACTTTATGGACTGTTATAGGCAAAGAGTACCATGGGTATTGCTTCAACTAAAGTTTTCTAGTATTATCTGCATAAGCTTGAAAAGCCATGGGATTAATAGGGTATCCTGATCCAATATATACTAATATGATATGAAAGCGTTTTATGAACTCTAAATCGAACTTAGTTATACTTGCCGTTTTTTCAGATTCTCTAAAAAAAACTTGTGGCGACATTCCCATAAATTGGTATTGCCACCATTTGTTTGTGGCATGTCAATTAGAAGCTCTGTCATTTTTGATTTTTTTTTTTTTTAATTGAGAATTGTCTTTCTTCCACTTTATTTTTATCTTCTTTCCAAACCATTTCTTCACTTGTAAGATTAATGCTGCAGGCATTAATTTATCCACAAGTGTACTAGAGACATTCTAAACGAAAGTGCTTGCCGATTTATGTTTTTTTCTGATAAAGCTTTCTCTTTATTCATTTCACTTGGTTTTGCTGTGCATATATAACAAGAGTGTGAAGAGTTGTTATCCGATAGAGTATTTCAAACTTTTTCATCAATGATAGATAGAATAAGGTTAGACTTTATGTTTAAATTTAAGTTGTTATTGCTATAGCAGTCGATAGAAGGAGCAAAATCTGATCTTATATGTTGTTTACCATTTTTTATTGTTTCTGTTAAAAAAGTTTTTATTTTTATTTCGACATACAGTTTTCAATCTCAATTTAAATTTTGTCAAAAGATTTGTAAGAAATTTTTTTAATTTTTTGCACTGTACACTGAATTTTTCCACATATGTAGTCCACATAACAGTCAAGTATTTCATTTTTGTGTGTTGTTAACCATATATTAAAAATTTCCTGGTATGTGGTCAAGCCACGCATTGTTGAAAAACTGCCTTAATGCTAGGTCTTCAACCTTCAAGTTAAGACAAAATATGATGAGAAACTTTGAGAATAAAAAAAGATATCACTTAGTTTATAATAGTTATATATTTCAAAACTGCTCTTTATTAAATAAAAACAAAACACAAAATTTTTTATAATATTTTTGATTAAAAAAGGCTAACCTTTGCGTCAGAAAATCAGCTATTATTAAGCACAGTTGCAGTGAAAAGTTACACGCTTTCAAAAGAAAGCGTTTTCAAATAATTATTTTTTTTGCACCTTTTGAAAAAAACTAGCAGATTCCAGCGCTCGAAATTCGATTGCAATTTCTAGGCAACTTTATTTCTAAACTTAGCCAGTTCACAAACCACACTTTTTTGGTTTATTATTTTTATGAATGAAGATAACAAACTCATTAACAAAAACAACAACAAATTTAATAAACATACACATAGCATATGTATAATTTTACGCATGTGTTAGTAGCAACTTTAAATGCAATTTACTCAAAAGAAAGGAAAAAAATTTAAAATCTGTAAATCTGCGAATGGGCTAAAAAGAAATACCTTTCAAATAATATGCGTTTGCTCAAAATCGGGATAAAATGGTAGAACAAAACATCGGTCACATGAAGTCAGCTATTAATATTATAGATTAGATTATTTTTAAAATAATGCTTAAAGCACAATTATTTGTACAATGTTGAAAGATTTCACCAAATTTTTAGATTTTCCTATTCGCTACGATGTTGTAATCATATTTGCATACAATTAAAAAAAAATGAAATTAAAAAATTTATTTTGTACATTTATACTGGATAAATCTTACACTGTGCAACGTTTTGTAATACTTGAAACAAAGAAATACATATCTGTATTTTCTGATGTGTAAACATCTATACGCGCAGGGGGGTAAAAATCTATTTCACAATACAATCACAAAAACAGCGTAAGACGTAAGACGTAAGACGTAATCGGTGTGATTTATGATTGTATTGGTGAAAAAATTATGATATATAATAACCTTTTTGAAAATGAAGAATAAAAAATAAGAAACGAAAAATTAAAATGAACAAGTAAGAAAATTATAGTCGGTCTAGACCGACTATACGGTACACTCTCAGGCCCAACTAACTGGATTTAGAAAATAAGCATAAACCAAATTTGAGTTGGATCTTTAATAATTTTTCCGGCTGCAGATATGAAAAAGTTCATATCGGATGCTATATCTGTATGGGGACTAGGCCCAAAAATGGACCGATCCTGACCATGTTTGGTAAAGTCTCTTGTATTTTGCAAAAATATATACAAACAAAATTTGAGAAGAATCAGTGCAATACTTTTGTTTTTTATAAGATTTAAGTGAATAACGGGAAGCAGCTCTATATGGGGCTTACGACTAAGAGTTGTCCAATAGGATCATTTTTAGACTACTGAGTAATGGATGTAATATATACATACAAACCCAATTTGACTGAGATTTGTAAGATAATTTGGATCTTATGGTAATTTATTTTGATTTTATAGGGGGTCATTTGTATGGGGGCTAGGTCTGAACATGGACGGATTCTCACCAATTTCAACATTGCCGATAACAGATTAAATAACAAATTTCATCAAAATATATTCATATTTGCGACCTGCAGTTCGATTAAAAGCTTTACATGGACACACAAACGGACGGACGAACATCATTAAATCGAATCAAATAGTGATTCTGATTCGATCGGTATAATTAAAGACGGGTGTAGGTCAAATATTTTTGGTTGTTACAAACAGCAGCCAGCACAAAGTCATTATACCCAAACCACATAGTGGTATAGGGTATAAAAATACAAATGAAAAATTAATAATAAAAAATAGGAAATAAAAAATGAAAAATTTAACAATTAAAAATGAGAAATTAACCAGTTGAAAAAATAAATAATATATACTAGCAGATTACAGCGCTCGAAATTCGAGTGCAATTTCTAGGCAACTTTCAACTTAGCCAATTCACAAACCAACACATTTTTGGTTTATTATTATTGTGAATGAAGATTACCAACTCATTAATAAACACATTAACAAATTTAATAAAGACACACATATCATATGTATAATTTTATGTATGTGTTAGTATTAACTTTAAATGCAATTTATTCAAAATAAAGGAAAAAATTAAGAAATCTGTAAATCTGATGAATAGCTAAAAAGAAATACATTTCAAATAACATACGTTTGGTCAAAAGCGGGATAAAATGGTAGAACAAAAAATCGGTAACAAAAAATCGCCTAGCCTATTAATAGTATAGATTTTTATATTAGCAGAGCCCCTGCAGTTGATTGCCATAAGTGATACATAGATGACGCTTTCTGTTTGATTTAAAAAAAAGTGCCAAAAAAATCTGTAATTACTAGATGTTTACACATATCGGACTCACATGATTTTTTGTTGCTTTTCATAGGCTTAAGTGAGGATGGGGAGTTAGCTTTATATGGGGGCTGTGACTGATAATTGTCTTATAACTTCTATTTTTAGACTACTGATTAATGGATTTAATAGACATACAATTTGACCGAGATTCAAAGCGTCATCTATACTATCTATACTAATATTATAAAGAGGTAATGTGTGTTTGTTTGTTTGTTTGTTTGTTTGTTTGTTTGTTTGTTTGTTTGTAGGAGGTAATCTCCGTAACTACCCATCTGATATTCCTGAAATTTTTATAGAATCTTACTGCGGATGTGGGAAGTGCCATAGGCCATAATTTTTTAAATATTTTTAGTGGACGTGGCACCTCCCACACAAAGTAAATTTTTAATATCATATACATATATTGAGTATTATGATAGGGACAGCTTTGCAAATTTGTGTGAGGTCACCTATTGTTAATATTAGTAGCTACGCCGGAAATGGGCGGGATCGGACAAGTGGGCGTGGTACCTCCCATACAAGTTATAATTCAATATTATATATCTCGAGTACTGTGGTAGAGAGAGCTTTTCAAATTTGTCTAACATCACCTATTATTAATGTGAGTAGTCGGACAAAAAATGGGCAGTATCGGGTAAATAGGCGTGGCACCTGCCATACAAATTAAATAAAAAATGCCATATATCTGGGGTACTATTATAGTGAGTGTCTTGGGACTTTGTGTGCGCCCATAAGTTGCTCATGTGATTAGTTTGACAAAAATGGGCGTGATCGGAGCAGTGGGCGTGGCACCGCCCGTACAAAGTAAATATATGATATCATATAACTGGTGTACTAAAAAAGGGAAGCATTGACACTTTGCACGACACCATCAGATCTTAGTATGAGTAGTCGGACAAAAAATTGGCGGGTTCACACCAATGGGCGTGGCACTCCCCATGCAAAGTAACTATTTAATGTCATATATCTGGAGTACTGTAAAAGAGAGGGTTTTGTGGCTTTGCATGAGCCCATAGATTCTTTGTATGATTAGTCGAACAAAAAAATGGGAGTGATCGTAGCAGTGGGCCTAGCACCGCCCATGCAAATTAGATATCTAATATCATATAACTGGTGTTCTATAAAAGGGAAAGACTCGACATTTTCCACGAGTCCATCAGATATTAATGTGAGTAGTCCAATAAACATTGGGCGGGATGGGATTAGTGAGCGTGGCACCTGCTATATAAATAATATGAAGTACAACGGAAGCAACAGTCTTTTGTTAAGTACATTATTTATCAATGTGCTTTGTCATGGAAAATATATCGCCAAAATCAAAAAATCGCCAAAACCAAAAATTGCGATAAATAAAAATCGCCCAAAAAAATCTACAAAATCAAAAATGGGCAAAATCGAAAATCGCTAAAAAGAAAAATTGCCAAATGATATTCTAAGTTCAAGGCCAATAGTTAAGTGTTGCCAGATCTAATTTTGATAACCAATCTTCTCCTCATGGGCAGCTACATGTACCTTGCTCCATGGTAGGAACGCCGAAAAATCTGATAATTGTTTTACCGAATGAAAGAACAAAAAAAATTTTATATCAGCAAGTATTCAAATAAAAAAATCTGTGCTAATAATCTATACTAACATAATAAAGAGGTAATATATGTTTGTTTGTTTGTTTGTTGGTAGGAGGTAATCTCCGTAATTACATATCTGACCTTCCTGAAATTTTCACAGTGTCTTGGTGCGGATATGTGAAGTGCTTCAGGATGTAATTTTTTAAATATTTTTAGCGAGCGTGGCACCTCCCATACAAAGTAAATTTATATATTAATATGATAGAGAAAGCTTTTCAAATTTGTCTCAGGTCATCTATTATTAACGTGAGTAGTCAGACAAAAAAATGGGTGGGATTGGACAAATGCGCGTGGCACCCCTACATAAACTTAATATTAAATGTGATATATCTGAATTAACGTATTAGTGAGAGCTTTGCGACTTTGCGTCAGCCCTCTCATAACGATTCGAGGGGGGAAGGGGGCGGGTGTAGCGAAGCACACCGGGTTACATCTAGTCTCAAATATATGTAAAGTGCATATGTAGGTATGTACAAAAACCGTACACCACATATGACAACTCTTACGAAAACTGAGAATAGTGGAAATTAGAAGTATAAATGCAAAAAATATTCAAAAATTCAAAAATAACGATTGTTTGTTTGGACAGAGTTGTATCTTCTGAAATTAATACAAAGTAAAGCTGTATGGTACGAAAACTGAAAACTAACCACACTGCTCGTAGGCCTGACTTTAGGTGAGTGTGTTAAAGCGCTGACCAAAAAGTGCAAGTACGAGTGTATGTGAAGGTTCATGGTTCAAAACCTCACGGCCGCCTTAAGTAGAAAAAATTTTCATATAGAAACAATCTATTCAATTAAAACATAACAATTATCACAATGTTCAATAAATCGCTGATGAAATCAGAAATGCCAGAAACCGGTCCGATTAAGAATACAGTGCAGTTATGAATTTTTGAAATATATGCTTTCTTCTTCTTTACCACGCACCATTTAAACGATAATTTGGATCTTTTGGCAATTTTAGTCAATCTCATAAGAGTCATTTGTATGCGTACTATGTCTTAATATGAACCGATTTTCACCAATTTCCATGGCGTTTATTCTATGGCGGATGAAAGCTTATATACCAAATTTCAATAAAATATATCATATTTCCGACCTGTAGTTTGCTTACATGGTTTACATTGACACGCAGATGGACGGACAGATAGGCAAACGGCAAACGCTAAATCGACTCAGAGAGTGATACTGAGTCGATCAGCAGAAAGTCATTAAACCCTAACCACATACAAAAACTCACTTCAGAGGCAATATATAAGCACATGTAACTGATTAGCCGCTAAAAGACAAACCTAAAATATGAAAGCGCTTCAGTTTTCTTGATTTCGTCTTGAACAGCGATGACAAAAGGGTCTGAATGATGGTCTGATCTATAGACGTTTTTCACCTATTGACATTTTTACTGTCACCATTTTAAGGTATGTATATTAGTTGTTTCGTATTCGAATTACAGCAGGCTGAATGAAGTTCTTTATTAACCTTAAGTTTTCTAAGACATTGAAGGTATTATACTTGAATTCCGTACAAATAAATCGGTTTGAGGGAAATTAACTTATGTAATTGGATTAACTTTGATTTTTTGTTAATAATTTTATACTATGCTTTAAGCCACCAGCCTTTCCAGCGAAAATTTTAATAAATAATAAATTTCAGCCGTAGTCAAAAGTAAAACATTTTTTTTACATATTCAACTAAATGAGATTATTGGTTTTGGAAGTAAGTTGCAAAAAAGTGTTGTTGTTGCATAGCTTGATCTATGCAAAAGAAAATTAAAGAGAACTGGAAAGATAACGGTTCTTTCGACAAAAATAGAAGCAAATTTACTGATGCTTAACACTTGTCAAAATTATTTACTCACATTTTATTTGCGTCAAAAGTATTTGCACAATGAAAATTATCATTTATTCTTGGATTTGCTGTGGGTAAGTGCAGGCGTTAGCTTTTGTCGTAGTGTGAATAAATTCATAGGTATTTAAATTTCAGAAATTTCGTAGGAAATGGTGAAAACGAAGGAATTGTCAGTTGAAATTCGAAATGAAATTGTTACTATATTTAAGGGTGGTACTTCGGCGTCGGACTTGGTAAAGTCGTACAATATTTCGCGTAAAACGGTGTATAATTTGGGTACAAAAGGACACATGGAAATTTAGATAATTTGAAGAGAACTGGGCGGAAACCTACCATGAATGAAAGGGAATGCAGAAGATTATTTGGTGCAGTAATAGAAAATCCTACAATAAGTTCTGCAGCTGCATCGGAAAAATGAATTGGTAAAAAACTTAGTGAAATGTTACACTGTATCGCAGATTGAAAGAGGTTAATATCAAAACGTAGGTTATGCGCAAAATAGTTGATATTACCCCAACGAACCCAGTAAAACATCTCTCATTTGCTTTAAAGTAAACTAAGAAACCTATGGACAGATGAGTCTACATTCGAATTCCAGGGTTCGTTTGGTAAACACTTCATGCGTCTACGACAATGCCAAAAGAATAATGCAGTTTAGCCACTTAACAGATTTGGAGGTGGCACGGTGATGTTTTGTGGATGTCTATTATACTCAGAATTTGGAGATTTGGTACCGATAAATGAAATTTTAAATCAGTCCGGATATATTGGAATTTTAAATGGCCGTGCCCTTCCTTCATGAAATAGGCCCTTTCCAACCAATGACTGGATCCTACAACATGACAATGCTCCATGTCATAAAGGATGGATACCTACAAAATTTTTAAATGATTTAAATCAAACAGTTCTTCCTTGGCCTACACAGAGTCCCGATATCATTAAAAATATTTGGGCTTTCACAAAACAGCAGACGACTATTGATAGAAAACGCGATGGTATCACAGCTGAGATAAGGGACATTTGGTCGAAATTGAGTATGGAATTATCCCGCAACTTGCATCAATTCCAACCAGGTTACAGGCAGTTATTGATGCCAAAAGTGGTATTACAATATATTTGTTCATGTTAATTAAGTATCCATAAAATATTTTTACAAATTAATTAAATAAAATGAATATTATCAAACTAAAGTTTTATGTTAATACTTTTGACCAAAATAGAATGTGAGTAAATACTTTTGACAGCTGTTAAGCATCAGTACATTTGCTTGTATTTTTGTCGAATGAACCGTTATCTTTTCAAATTCTCTTCTAGTTGCTTCCGCATAGATCAAGCTATGGCAACAACATCAATATTTTTTTTTGCAAATTACTTCCAAAAACAAGAACAAAATGCTCATTTAGTTGAATATGAAAAAATGTTTGTTGTGTAAATACTTTTGACTATAGTATTTTGTATATGGAAATAATTATTGTGTGAGAAATAGTGTACGTAATTTGCGACCTTACTCAAAGTCCTCTCTCTTTGGTGCTGCTTATCTATGAAAACTTCCAGGAATATTAACACTTCATTAAACAATAACATTGATGTTTAAAACCCATAATATTTTACTCATTTTACAAAATAATTAACACGCAAAATAAACATATATTATTATTATTATTACTAAAATAAACATTTATTTTATTCATGCAAACAACTAAATAAATACTAAAATTTTTATATAACAAAGTAATAAATTATAATGTAAAATGTCCAGCATTTAACCCATTTCAATATTGTAATTTTTTTTTTAATGTACACACAATATATTTGAAAGAATTTTGTTTTCAAAGTTGTCAAAATGATAGCATTCAAGCTTTACAAGTATAAATTCGTTTATACTTTCTATATACAGAACTTAAAGCACAGAAAATCTATAAAAAATTCATGGTTGTATAAAAGATAACGAACAGACTAGACACATTTCTAAAGCACTGCTGGCATTTGGTTGTACAACACTTTAGAATCAACAACTTATTGAGTATTCATTTCATGTCAAAATATTGAATGTTGGTTTTGTCACAATATACTTTAATTTTTTGTTTGCTAGTGATGGTATGGTAGCATTACGATAATAGAAGTTGTACTTTGCAGTTTTTATGATTGAATCAAAAATATTTTTTGAAAATTTATTTATGATTTCTATACAATGCATTGAAATACAGTGACCTTACACAAATTTGCAAAGCTCTCCCTATTATAGTACTCAATATATGTATATGATATTAAAAATTTACTTTGTGTGGGAGGTGCAACGCCCACCAAAAATATTTAAAAAATTATAGCATATAGCACTTCCCATATCCGCAGTAAGATTCTGTGAAAATTTCAGGAAGATCAGATGGGTAGTTACGGAGATTACCTCCTACAAACAAACAAACAAACAAACACATATTACCTCTTTATTATATTAGTATAGATAAAAAGAAATACCGTTGAATTTTGAATTATTTATTGTTTTATATAAAAATATTTACCGTACCTTATTCGTTCAAAAATGGAGTCCGATTCTTTAATATTATTATCAAAACAAGGCTTTTCAGAACTATAATCTAAATTGAAAATTTTAATAAGTACAGAATCGATCCCATCCTCCAAATAATTAAATTTACGTGTAGATACAATTATTTGTGTGGTCCGCATTTTGGGCTTCAAAAGCCAGATATACTTTTTATATTTCTGATAAAATTGAACCGAGTACGTTATACAAATATAGTCAAACGATTTTTCATTAACTACGTTAAAGAAAGTCATCTTGTTGGCGCTGCCATCGGAATCTTTTATTATCAACTTATATATCCAATTACACAATTTTTAATTTTACTGACGAATAAGAGAATCAATTATGAGTATCTTTGAACAAAAATTTAAATTTGGGAGAAAGTTGTTAAAATATATACAATAGGAGTATAACTAAATTTCAGTCCTATCTCTACGTGATAGCCGACATTGATCGAAATAATTTTGAAATAGTTTTTTTTTACTGATAGATCAAGAGATCACGTGTTAAAAATTCCTCGATTAATCGATCAAATAAGGACTAAAAAGAGAATTTTCAAAATATTCCAGAAAATTTTTATATTTTAAAAATTAAAACACAATTCATTAAAATATACACAAAAACTTAAATTAATATACATATATTGAGATTATGTCATAAAATTTGTCAATTTTTATAAAATATAAATTTAAAAATCTTCCAGTAAAAACAAATAAACATAAAAACAAATTGAAACATATTTAATTTTGTTTTCTTTGTTATAAATTTAATTTATAAAAATTATTAATTAATTTGATTTTATAAATTAATCTTTTAAAAATAAAATTTAATTTAAAATTTTTGCTTGAGATTTCTTGTAAATGATGGAACTAACAATCAAATCAATAAAAGATTGGGAACGATCTTGAATATTTTAAACTGCAAAGAAAAGGTTAATTCTACAAAATATCGAAAATATGCTTCAAAAACTGCATCACTTTTGGCGGAAATGTATCCACCGAAGAAATTGAGAAATTGAAATTGTGGCAAAGATATAATTGAATATCAGTCTTTGCCAATTGGAGAGCTTTCCGAAGAAGCTGAGGAGTCCCTCAACAAATTTTATAAAAAATTTAGATGCTCGAACACGTTCAAAGCATCAAGGGTGAGGCAAAATGGGGACCTCTTAATCGTGTTGGCAGCATCTTCCGATCCACTTATTTCATCACTGCGGCACACAGTGGGATGGCCTCATACATTTTTGTGCAAAAAATATAATGACTGGTCCTAGATCATTAAAAGTTGGTACCAAACATTATATTGACTAAATGAAGAAAACGATTGAATTTCACCAAAATCGTCCACGCCTACCGCCAACCGCCCGTACAATCCAAATTGATTTGTTCGCATAAAATTTTTCCTATCCAAGCGAAAGTCTTCAAATTTGGTACATACACTTCCTAGAATAAACAAAAGATGCATCCCAAGTTTCACTAAAATCGTCCACGCCCACCGTCTACCGACCGTACAGTCAAAATTGATTTTTTCGCATAAAATTTTTCCTATCCAAGCGAAAGCTTTCAAATTTGGTACATACACTTTTATATAACAAAGTAATAAATTATAATGTAAAATGTACAGCATTTAAAACATTTCAATATTGTAATTTTTTTTTAATGTACACACAATATATTTGAAAGAATTATGTTTTCAAGGTTGTCAAAATGATAGCATTCAAGCTTTACAAGTATAAATTCGTTTATACTTTCTATATACAGATCTTAAATTACAGAAAATCTATAAAAAATTCTTGGTCGTCTAAAACATAACGAACAGACTAGACACATTTCTAAAGCACTGCTGGTATTTGGTTGTGCAACACTTTACAATCAATAGCTTATTGAGTATTCATTTCATGTCAAAATATTGAATGTTGGTTTTGTCACAATATACTTTAATTTTTTGTTTGCTAGTGATGGTAGCATTACGATAGTAGAAGTTGTACTTTGCAGTTTTTATGATTGAACCAAAAATATTTTTTGAAAATTTATTTATGATTTCTATACAATGCATTGAAATACCGTTTTATTTTAAATTGTGAAATCTTTTTCAACTTTATTGTGAAAGTATATTCTAGAGAAGAAATAAGATTACACTGGTCTGCAAGCTAAAAAAAAAAGAAATTGACTGCAGAACCGAAGCATTCCTTTAACTACTCTGGGTGAGCTGAATTTGAATCTGGCATAAAAATTGGCATCATGTTTTGTTTCTTTTTTGATCGCATGCTGGCAATACTATAAACCAGTTAATACTGACACTGCAATTTCGGAATTATTGATTTGACACAAGCCCACATTCATTCTAAATCTTCATAATAGTAGCGTTTATTTGGTTGGAAAAAAAGGATATGCAATATCAGAATCATTAAGATATGCATATTAACATTATTTCGGTTTTGATGTCAGAAACTAGGACAAACCATGGACACCAATGTTTTATACAAGTGATCGAATGGCAAGAAAATCTATTTCGATTTTTCAATTCCAGTACTTTGGACAGAGTCAAGTAACCACCATACCGATTGTTATTTCTGTTTAACAAAAGTTGCTGAATTCAATATGAAAAATTGAAAAGATATTACTTACGCGAATGCCCCATCAGTTTCCAAACCAGTTCAACGTCCACCAGATGATCCATTACCAGTCATTACCATTGCTACGAGCAGTGAGTCCGAAATATCTTACACCAGCAGTGGTAGTTTAAGTGAGGCTGATGATGAATGCCATTTAGTGACGCAAGCTCAGTTGAATGATCTAATTCGGGATTTATACTTTACGAGACAAGACGCAGAATTACTAGCTTCACGTATGCAGCAGTGGAAACATCTTGAAGTTAAGATAAAATTAACAACCTATAGAGACAGAAACTTGGAATTGGCTGCATATTTTGAAAAGAAACACTTCATTCTATACTGTACTGATGTTGATGGTTTATTGCAAAAAATGAACCAGCCATACGATAAAACTGAATGGGGATTATTTATCAATGACCCTAAGTATAGTTTAAAGGCTCTTCTTTTGCATAATGAGAATGAAAAATCATCCATACCAATCGCTCATGCCATTAACGCAAAGAAAAATTACGAAAAAGTGACTGAAAATTTGAAATTACTCTAATACAACGATCACAAATGGAAGATCTGAGGTGACCTTAAAGTGTGTGATTTAAATTTCTTTGCATATACTTATAGTATATACCATAGTAAATGATCTATTTCAGGTCATTGGTTTGTTGACTGGTATGCAAGGAGTTTTCACAAAATATTGTTGTTCCTTTGTCTATGGGATAGTCGCGCTACATGCATCAATACGTCAGAACAGCGTGGCCAAAAAGAACTGAGTCTTCACCAGGAAAACAAATCGTTTCTAATAAACCATTAATTGATCCAAATGACGTTCTTCCTCCGCTGCTGCACATTAAATTGGGCCATTTTAAAACTTTGTCAAGGGTCTGGACAAATATGGTGCAGCATTTAAATATTTGTTAGCGGTTTTTCCTAAAATTTTATATGCCAAAATCAAAGAAGGCATATATTGGCCCTAATATCAGTAAGCAATTGAATGATGACAATTTTTCGCAATGTTTTTGGAGAATGAATATGCAGCCTGGAAATCTTTCAAGGCATCGTGAACAGTTTTCTTGAAAATAATAAGAGTGAAAACTACCGACAAATTGTTGCTGAATTATTGAAAAATTATTACGAATTTGGTGCACGACTGTCACTCGAAATACATTTTCTTCATCCGCATTTTGATTTTTTTCCACAAAAGCTGGGTGCGGTGAGCGACGAATAAGGGGAGCGTGCTCACCAAGATTTAAAGAAAACTTAAAGAAATTATCAAGGTTTTGGGACAAAAGCATGCTGGGAGACTACTGCTGGACTCTAGTAAGTGAGACCGAAGCAACAAGATACAAACGGCGTTCAAATAACGCCATTCACTTTTGAAAATTCATTGATTTTTAAATAAACTAATGATTTTTTATGTAAAAAAGGATACAAACATTCTTTTTGTATATCGAGAACCTTACGTGATAGAGAAAAACCAATTACAGATTCGAATTCAGCCCACCAAATTATCCTAGAAAAGATCTTTGGTTGCTTTAACACAAAACTTTGTTGGCTACTGTTATTAGTTAGTTCAATGCATTGAAAATGTTTAAGTCAATATTATTCTTTTATTTCCTTAAGAAAGGATGCTCCAAAACTGATTAAAAAAATATATTTTTTAAAATACTCAAATAAGAAAGACTATATTATTGCAATTCAGCACTGCAACAGATAAAAAAGTTTCTATTGGTCCTTTTACTAAATTAGGAACATAGTTTGTTATCGAAGACTGGTTGATTGAATATACTTTAGGGAGCAATTGGATATTACGTGTATGTAAGGGTTGTATCCCTCGAGATATTTAGTCCATTTAAAATCAATTACAATAAACCCATGAATCATAGAAAATTCAAATTAGCATATTATATGCTGCTGCTGAGATCTCTGTGTGGTTAAAATTTAGATTGCCAGCAACAGATGGGCTTACAATATGACGAAATATGTATTTTATGGATTTTTTCCTAGTGGCTCGGATCATTAGATACATTACATCTCTGATTGGCATACACTTTAATTAATCATGGTATTTATACCCTATACCACTATGTAGTCAAGATATAATGACCAAAAATATTTGTCCTAGACCCATATTTTCTTACACCGATCAACTGAGTCGATTTAGCGATTTCCGTTCGTCTGTCCGTGCGTTCGTCTGTCTGTGTGTTCACTAACAATTTTAATCAAACTGAGGGTCGCAAATGTGAATATATTTTGATGAAATTTAATATACAAGCTTCTATTCGTCATAGGATGAACGCAGTTGTAACTGCTGAAAATCGGTTTATGTTCGGACCTGGTTCCCTTACAAATGATCCCTATGATATCCACTTGAATGGTCGTAATGTCCAAATTATCGTATAGATCTCGGTCAAATTGGATCTGTGTATGGTAATTGCAGCCATAAAATAAACGCTATAGAACAATTATTTGCCATATGTAGGTGATTTCCGACCTTCACTTAAATCTATCAAAAAAAATTTTTTTATCAAATTTGGTTTGCATATGTTCTTCCAAAAAATAATTAACCTTACCAAATATGGTCAGCATCGGTTCATTTGAACATTTTCATATCCGAAACCAAATAAATTAATTACAATGCCATTCAAATTTGATTTATGTCTATTTTCAATATCTAATTAGTTGGGCCTAAGAGATAGGGTCCCTTAATGAATGGTATCTTATGGATAGTTGGTTATGAGCGACTTCAATTTTCTAACTGGTTTTTATCTGTCTTAAGTTTTTAATTTCAAGGTGACTTCTTTCCTTCGTTTCACATTATAAACTTTTCCTGATTCCTATAAATTAATTAATTTCTATTAATTAATTTAATTTCTATAATTCTATTATTAATTTCTATAATATTTTTGCATTAAAATTTTTTAGAACTTTTTTTTTCGACGTGAAATTTTAATAACCTACGTGAATTTTTATATTCTCAATCTGAATTTAATGTTGCTTTTTGATAATAATTATATATTAATATATTATTTAACACGGCATGCATAGAATTTCTGCCTTTGGAACCAAATAAAATATCGTTATTTTAGAATTAATTTGGATACGAAATATGTATGGTTTTAAATTGTTTTCAATTTACATCGCGCCGGAAGAATGTTTCGTCTTTTAGGGCTGTCCAAGAATCAGTGTCTTAAAGTGTACGATAAACAGCCCTATAAAGAGCCCCACCAATGACTTCGCTCAATTTGATGAAGCATGCGCTGGTGGTATTAATAGTTTCCTCTCTTTGTACATTTTTGTGTTTCCGCATTCGTTGTCTTCTATCATTTACAGCAAACGTAAACATATTATTGTACAAGCAATTGACGTTCCTCAGTTGCACATTTTTTAAGAAGTAAATCAAAAGTTCCCGCAAATGACGCATTAGGCTTAGAACTCGATATTTTCCAACGAAAAAATATATAGGGTTCCCAATGGTGCGTGGTAGAGAAGAAGAAGGCATATATTTCGAAAATTCATAACTACACTGTATTCTTAATCGGATCGGTTTCATCGTAGATTACTTGAACATTGTGATAATTGTTATGTTATAATTGAATAGACTGTTTCTATATGAAAATTTTCTACTTAGGGCGGCCGTGAGGTTTGAACTCTGAACCTTCACATACACTCATACTTGCACTTTTTGGTCAGCGCTTTAACACACTCGTCTAAAGTCAGGCCTACGAGCAGTGTGGTTAGAATCAGTTTTCATATCATACAGCTTTTACTTCGTATAAGGGTTATGTTATTAAATTTGCTAGTATTTCCAGACTTTCATTTTCATTTATAAGTTTGTAAGTTTCCCTTCAGTTGAAAGTAACGCTAATTTTAAAATGGAAGTAAATTCAAAATTCTAGAATTAAATTCAATTAGAAGAAAAATTATCAGCTTTCCAGAAAATAATATATAAAGGAAAATTACTCTCATAAGCGTGTTCCCAATTTTCATATTTAAATTTTGAAAAAGCATTTTATTACGTATTACAACATGCTAGCAGAATTCAGCCATCGAAATTCGAATGCAAATTCCGGGAAAAATATCTTTGCATTCAATTATAAATCTTAGTTTTATACACATGAGGTATATAACTGGGTTTGTTCATAAATAATTTTAAATTTAATAAGCACACACACAGCATTACATAGTTTGTTATTTGAAGCCTAAATATGTGTTTATACCATATATAATTACCTTCTGAGTCGATTTAGCGATGTCCGTCCGCCCGTCCGTCCGTCTGTGTGTCCATGTAAATTTTGTAATCAAACTAAAAGTCGCAAATATGAATACATTTTGATGAAATTTAGGATATCAGCTGCTATCGACCACAGGATGAACGCCATTGAAATTAGTGAAATTTGGGCCATGCTCAGACCTAGTCCCCGTACAAATGACCCTATGAAATCGACATAAATTGCCATTAGATCCAAATTATCATATAGATCTCAGTCAAATTGGGTTTGTATATGTTTATTATATCCACTAATCAGTAGTCCAAAAATAATCCCTATACGACAATTCTTATTCATAGGCCCCATATAGAGCTGCTTCCCGATCTTCACTTAAATCTATTAAAAAATCAAAAATATTGCACAGATTTTTCTCAAATTTGGTTTGTATATAGTTTTTCAGAATATAAGTGACTTTACCAAATATGGACAGGATGGGGTTTTTTTTCGACCTAATCCCCATATATATATAGCACCCGATATGAACTTTTTCATATCTTCAGCCAAAAAATAAAAACAATTCCCTTCAAATTTAGTTTATGCTTATTTTCTATTTCCAATTAGTTGGACCGAAGCGACAGGATCTCTAAACCATAGTATAGGGTATCGTATAGTCGGACTAGATCAACTATAACTTTCTTACTCGTTTATGTATGTGTTAGTAGCAACACTAAATGATATAACTTCAAAAAAATGAGGAAATGCTGGAAATCTTTAAATATGGTGGATATCTAAAAAGAAATTCCTTTCACACGGAATATGTTTGTGAAAAATCGGTTGTTAACTAAAATTTGTATATAGGTCACAAAAAATCGCCTTAACAATATTATAGATCTGCCTAGCAAAATTGACATTATGACTGCGTTTGATGATTTATAACTATAGTATCTTTCTACATTTCGTTATTTTTTTTTTCTGTGTTATTCTGTTGATTGTTACTATAATTGGAGTAAAAAAAAAAAAAAAAAACAATATATAATGGATGTTCCAAATCAGGATGTGCCTTTACTTTGAATGATTTATTAGCGCAGACTATTTGCAAATTTTTTTTTTGTATATACAAAATGTAACTTATGTATCCAAAATTTTACTTTTTGCAATACTGTGGATACACGGAAAGCATCAAACTACCAAATATGTTGTCGACCGAATTGCAAAGAAGCTAATAACCGAATTTTTAACAAGTTACAATTCTATTGTCTTTACAGTAATTATTTTATCACAATAGAAAATAGTTATTTACTATAGAATTTCTGTTGACACAATCGAAAATCCAGTAGATTCAGTTGGTGATTGTCTTCTTTTGTGTATTTAAATCCAATTATAATCAAAAGTATTTATGCTGTTTTCTGACCAACAGTTTTAAATTTAATATTTAATTTTAATTGTTGTCTGTCAGTCTCGTAACTCTCTTTCATTGTAAATGTTTATATGTTTATACCCTATACCACTATGTGGTTTGGGTATAATGACTTTGTGCTGCTGTTTGTAACAACCAATAATATTTGACCTACACCCATCTTTAAATATACCGATAGAATCAGAATCACTATCTGATTCGATTAAACGATGTCCGTCCGTTCGTCCGTCCGTCCGTCCGTCTGTGTGTCCATGTAAAGCTTGTAATCAAACTGCAGGTCGCAAATATGAATACATTTTGACGAAATTTGGTATGTAAGCTTTTATCGGCCATGGGATGAACGCTATTGAAACTGGTGAGAATCGGTCCATGTTCATACCTAGCCCCAATACAAATGACCCCTAAGAAATTGACTTAAATTGCCATAAGATCCAAATTATCATATAAATCTTACTCAAATTGGGTTTGTGTGTGTTTATTACATCCATTAATTCGTAGTCCAAAAATGATCCCTGTGGGACAACTCTTAGTCATAGGCCCCATATAGAGCTGCTTCCCGATCTACACATAAATCTATCAAAAAACAAAAATATTGCACTGATTCTTCTCAAATTTTGTTTGTATGTATTTTTGCAAAATACAAAAGACCTTACCAAACATGGTCAGGATCGGTCCATTTTTGGGCATAGTCCCCATATAGGTATAGCTTCCGAAACGAACTTTTTCATATCTGCAGCCAAAAAAATTAATAAAAATCCCACTCAAATTTGGTTTATGCTTATTTTTTTATATCCAGTTAGTTGGGCCTGAGATATAGGGTCTCTAAACGCATGGTATAGGGTATCGTATAGTCGGTCTAGACCGACTATAATTTTCCTAATTGTTTTATATAAAAAATGTTCCTCAAATCAACTCTTAGTTATATGTATGCATAAAAGTTACAATAGACAATAACAACCTTTTATAGAAAAATCTGGTTTTATGGGTTTTCATGTGAAACATAATATTTCATTTGAAGTGGGTTTTAAAAATGATAAGTTCTATATAATATATAAGATGTTTCAAATACAATAGAAATTATGTAAAATATATTCTTATAAGAAAGATTTTCTGACATCTAAATATGATTTAAGGTATAGATGAATTTTAGCAATTTGTAAAGTTTATGATAACATGAGTATCCCAAACCCTAAATGTAAGTATGTGAATATGCTTACGTAGGTGTGTTCATACATTAGTATTTCCGTTCAATATACCTCAATATTAATATTAATAAATCAATTAGTTTTATATTATTTTCCATCAATAAAATCGGAGTTTAATTTATATGTATTTTGTCAGCATTATGTGTTCATTAAAGATTTTATACGAACGGAATTTTACTTTCCATTAAATTCGATTAAATAATATTTACACAATATATTGATGTTGTAATCATAATATTGGTTAACTTAATATCCTTTGTGATTTCATATATGATAAAAAAAAATACTGTTATTTGTTCATGCTTTCTATTTACATTTCGATAGAATGCACTTCAAACGAATACAAGGACGTATGATTATTATTATTGTTATTTATATAATATCAATTATACTTTATTAAACTCAGATAAAAAAATATTTATTCAATAAGTTCAATTTAATTTTTTTTCAATTAATTTATTTGACATTTGTATATGTTTTTAACATTTCATTTAGGCCCAATTAGTTTTTACATAGTTCAGGTTTTATGTTTTCAATTTAATTTACAAAATTTTAAAATATACACAAAACTATTTGATGTCTTAACATTTTTTAAAATCACCTAATACTAAATATACAGTTTAATATGATTCTTTTTGATTAATACGAATATATTTAGATTTTATTGTATTAAACAAAATTAATTAATTTATACAAAGGTTTTAAAAATCGACTTAAAAAAAGTGCCAAACCGACAGATAGAAAAATGTAAAATGAAAATTTTGGGGCATATTTACAAACTGTCAAATGCACTTATTTTGATATAGGTTTTCATTGCCCAACGCTAACAAGAAAAAAAAATAGATATTAAGAAAGCACTTAAGTTTAGAATAACTTCAGTTAAGAAGTTTTTATTTCTTTATGTCTTTTGAAATCAAAATCGATTTTAAAATTTTAATGGTCTTTAAATGACATTAGTCCATGAGAAAACAAATAAGAAAATTATAACACTGTGGAACAAATTCAGGTTAGCAAAAGTTAGGTCGATTCTGAGAGTGAGGGGTGAAAATAGAGGCTAAATTAGAAGACCCGTATCGCGGCGTTTGTTTATGTTAGTTCGAATTTTTTTTAATCGACCTTCGAACTTTGCAGGCAAATGCCGATTTTCAGCATATTGTTTATATGGCTTTTTTTGGCTACAACTCGTCCACTAATTGATATTTTTCCAATCTGTAAAAACCAAATTATTTCTAGAGACCCGTGCAACAATAAAAATTTAATGAATACATTAAATTTGTTTTATAAAAAAAAAAAACGCTGAGAAGAAAATATTTATAGATTTTCATAAAGAGTCAATTTGACATCAAGAGTACCCCACGGGTTAATTGCAGAAAATAAGTCCAGAATATTATTTTCTAGAATTATCTAAATATTATCGATAAGTTTTCTCGAAATCCTTCCACAAATATATAATTTTTCGATATTTTGTTTCAAAAAAATATAAGTCTCCTTAAAGTTGACTTTAACCTTAATTTACAAGCTTGAGAACCTGTATCAAGTTGCATAACATTTTGATAAAACCTATTTGAAATATTAAAAAAGATGTGCCCAAAAAATTGAAAAAGTATGAAAAATCACATTTTTCTTCTAATCCGCTGAAACAAAAACGCTGCCTTCGCCAAATAAAGCAACGGAACCTACCATGTTTGCCATTCTTAATTACATGTATGTTGTTAATAAGACCTTAAAGTCCAATTGTTGACATCGGTAAATTTTTTGAAAAAACTTTTTAAAAAGTAAAATTGGAGATTTTTAAACTGCGCTAAAAACTACGTACCGTTTTGACATTAATTTAGAACGACACAACAATAGGCGAGATGCAAAAAAATTTATACGAGATCAATCTGGAATTAGTAGAATCCAAAAATTTTGTTGTTGTAAATTATTTCAATGTCATTTAAAAATTTCAGCTCGATTTGCTTAATCAAGTGGTCTGCGGCGCATTTATTGCTTGGGGAACTTGATATAACTTGGCTGTTTTTCAACCGATAACAGATTTTGTTGTTTTATTAGAAAGATAATTTACTCTCAATTATGGTTTATTGATAAATTTACTTGAAGCGCAATTATTAATATCAAAATTTTTGTGAAAAATTATTTATTTTTTTGATAACTCATATTTGAACTCTGAATTTAATGCGCGTCCAGAAAGCATTATCCGAGTTGGCTCAAATTTTTTACACTAAAGTCTAGTGTCACAATAATTCGACCTGCACATCTTGAAATTTAAAAAATAAAAAATGGCTGTCACCATAATATATATATGCTTTAACAAAAACGCGTCCAATTCAAAATTGCAAGGGAAGGAATGGACTAAAAAATCTTGAGAAACCCAAGGTGCATAGCCTCAAAATCACAAAATAAATTCATAAAAACTTATGTAATGAATGAAGAAACGTACGTCAAAGCAGATCTCAGCAACGTTCCTAGTCCAGTTATGCTACTTTTGAAGGCGCGATACTCTGCTCTTGAAGGACTGAAACTTCTATTGGTGTTTAACATTTCGTTCGCAATATTTTGCCTTGCTAACCATTTGAAGAACGTCATCTTTAATTATAATAAGATGAAATTTTAGTGCTCCAGTATACAAATAAAAAGGTTTAGAAAAGAGACTGATTCCTTTTGTACAAAGCTAGATAGATTTATTATATTTTGGGCTCATTTAGCTTCATCTCATTTGACGTGGCAAGATGTAATAGAATTTGTATAAAAAAATATATCAATTCAAAAAACACATCAAAATGTCAGCCAATGGAAAAATATTGGGCTTTAATTAAAAACAATTTAAAGAAAAATAAACAGTCTGCACAATGATATACAAAATCTAGCTGCAAATGGAAGAATGCCTCCAAACCCATAGAAAATAACACAGTAAAAAACTTGATGAAAGACATACAGAAAAAGCCGACAACGGAGTGGATACTAAAATATACCACACTGACCCGACAAACACTGTTCTGCATAAAATAGATATTTTATTCCAAAATTTGTTTTGATCTGTATTACAATTATGGAATAAAGTTTCTACTAAGAATGAAATGAAATTCAATATGATATTTTAAATGTAATATATACAAATAAATCGCTTGGCTTACCAACTCTCTAGGAGGCTGAATATAATTTGACCATTGCATAGACTTTCATTGATAGCTCCAACTATCGGCTATAAGTTTTGCCAACAATTTTCCCTTTATTTATATTTTATAGAGTATGAGTTTGAACCAAATTGGTTCATAAATAAGAACATTCAACAACACTTCTCATGACCCTCCTATCTGCACGCCGCAATTTTCAGCATATCTACTCATGGTAAATCTGTGGAACAAATTCAGGTTAGCAAAAGTTAGGTCGATTCTGAGAGTGAGGGGTGAAAACAGAGGCTAAATTAGAAGATCCGTATCGCGGCGTTTGTTTATGTTAGTTCGAATTTTTTTTTTAATCGACCTTCGAACTTTGCAGTCAAATGCCGATTTTCAGCATATTGTTTATATGTTTTTTTGGCTACATCTCGTCGACTAATTGATATTTTTTCAATCCATAAAAGCCAAGTTATTGCTAGAGACCTGCGCAACAATAAAATTCTTTCTAAAATTTGCTTTAGAAAATTTTTGTGGTGCTTATGAAGCAAAATGTTGGAAAATTATTTTTTTGTATGCTTTTTGAAAATATTTTCCACAAAATGTAGCATGTAACGATAGTTTTTTTTTTCTTTTTTTTTTTTTTGTTTCTTTAATGATTGAAGTGGTAGATGTTTATAAGTATAAAATGAAGCAGGTGCACGCTATACCACCGGCCTTATTGCTCGTCGAAATGGGGGGGTTCATGGCTTCAGTACACTCAATACCACAATGCTACTTATAAAATTTTTTGTAAGCGTGCGTTGGAAATTAAAGAGAAAATAGGAAAATAGCAGGAAGACTGATTATTGAAAGGAAATAGAAAAAAATAAAATACCAATACTAAAAGCAGTATTGCAAAAGTTCGAATGACGATACGAGATGATGATGTATACGCCATAAAGCCCTCCCTTCCATGATCATAATATAACAATAATTTCCAAAATATTTACACTATTATGATCCCTATATTTAGTTCTACAACCGCTTGTGTTACCCTAGCTTATAAATCAAACAGAATACTTAACAATTCAGCACGAAATCATATTGATTTTATTAACAGTAAAGAAATTCATTTAATAATGTTTGTTCTTAACATAAAATTCATATTTAACATTCTTACAAATTATCTTAAATGATAGTGTGTAATTGTTCATTTAAATCATTCATTAAATTTTAAACAATTTCTAGAGAAAAATAAAAAAATTAATCGTAACTAACTTCCTAGCTAACCTCTTATCTGTAACTTCATCTTATAAAATTTTCTAACTATAATGGAAGAAAAATTAAATGCATAAAAATAATGGTAATTTAATATAATATTTCTATAGTTTTTTTTTTATATGAATTTAATTTCATCTGGTCACCCTAAAGAATAAACATCCGTAATTGCATTAAGCTAGTTTGAAGATTTATTCTTTTGGTAAAATGAAATTGCAAATAAACAAAAAAAAAAAAATTTTATGCAAAGCACCAAAAAAAATATATATGTTAAATTAAAAGTAATGAGAATCTGACAACTTACATACTCATTTCAACGCTGCTCCCTCGCCGAAAGATCTTTCGATGCAGGTACTTTGTTGTTGTAGTTTTCTAAATAATTAATGTAATTTCTCTTAGTTGAGTAATGTTGCTGCTAAATGTATCGCAACATTTCTGTAAAATTTGACTTTGAATTTTAAATTGTATAAAAGCTCTCTGAAAAATAACATTGATTAATTAATAAATTCTAATTAAGGCTATTCCAATTAACTTATTAGGGATTATTTAAATCTATTACTTTCCTTCACCTGTTTTAATCAATCCAAAGTTTATACAAAGCTTCTGTAACACACTTTACAGCAAAAAGTTGGTAGATTATTAGTATTGTTGTTAACATTCATAGTGATCGAATAGTTGTATGTTTTTGAGTAAATAACTTTAGGAATGATTTGCATGAACCTTGGTTTGAGTAACAGGTAGGGAAAAAAAAAATAGGAGTACACAAGTTAAAAAAAAAAACGTTTACACTAGAGTACAAAACTATTGTTCTTTAGAAAAATTAATAAGCACTTTCACTTAAATATGATTTCACACAGTAGAACTATTTTAGAAAAAAAAATAGTTTAAATTATAGCGAAATAAGAATATATAATTTTATATTGAATTAGGCTTTAACCGGTTTTACTTTTCTTTTATGAACACAACAACCATCAAAATTTTTAGCGAAATTACTTTAAAGCAATTACATTCGTTTCTTTGTGGTACATATATAATGATTAAGAGATCTTTGCTTTTATATAAAAATACCTCGAATTTAAACTTAGCCTCTGACGAACGTTTCCACATTTGGCTTCATAAGCACGGGAGAATTATTTCTAATTATGCGGTGGTTGATCCATTGATATATTTATGTATATTTTTGTAAATTTTTTCCTTTTTTTTAGCACTTGGTTAAATTAATGACGGCTTCTTATTTGTAAACAGCGTGATGTTGCTGATCGACACACTTAACATTTGCATATGCATTGCTATGCTAGTAAATTCCAATCAACATGTACTTAGAAAAATTGAGAGATGACCGTAACAGTTATTTTTTTTTTTCCATATAATTTGTCTCCAAGCTAATATTGTTGTTGATCTAGAGCTTCTATTTTTGGATTTTTGTACATTACATACAAAGTGCCTATATAAATTAAATAGTTTTTTTTTCTTTGTTATTATCTGTTAATTTTTTCCTTTTTTTTTTATTACATTACCATTGAGATGGCACTTGTGGGAAAAAGTTTAGAATTGGTTCAAAAAAAAAAAAACACAATACGTAATGCTGAGTGGTTTTTTTCCTGCAATCTGCCAAACTTATATTCGCCAAGAGATCTTGCCGAAAATGGAGATTTTAGTTGGTCAACTAGATGTAACAACTTTATCCAAGAGTGTGTGACTTCGCTGGATAGTAAGGTTGCCAAAATGTACCTTGGCAAAGAGGTACACCCCAACAGCGAATTTTGCGAAAAAAAAAAGTTGTATACTGCTAGAAACAACAGATGAAAGGAAAAAAAAATACCCCTTATATTATAGGTTCAATGGAAAAATTATTTAATAAAAGAAAACCTGTACTCACGTTTAACTATTGAAGAATTTATAAAAAAGGATATTTTATTTTGAATCCATTTTGATTAAAAATGGCTTTTTAATAGTATATGTATGAATAAATTTTATTCACTACCACACACTTTATGACTTAATTTAATTTTAGGATTAAAGATTTTATTTTTGAAGATGTTTAAACTTTACACTTGGCTGTCTGCGAAACAAATGGCAGAAAAAATTGTTTTATGATGGCATGTAAGCTGCATTTATTCAACGTGATTTAGCAAATTTGAAGAAATAACGCTATCTTTCCAATTCTCCTTAGTAAATTACTAAAAACAAGTAGCACATGAATACATTACAATATCGCTAATCGTATACAGTGCCTACTAGATGGCGTTTTTATACAAAATAAAAATATTATGGCAAATGTTTGTAACTGCTATCAAAATATTGAATTCTAAAACTAGAAAGAAAAATCGTAAATCGATGCAAGCGCCATTACAATTCCCCCCGCCCAAAAATCAGACTTTGGGGAAGCAGTTATCATCACCAAAGCTGATCACGCTTGCGGAGATGAAGAAAACAAATTAAATCATTGCCTGATATCCTTTGCATGATAGGTTCCTAGTAACGTACCTCTCAAATCTTCTAATTCATAATAACTGTTGCCTACTTTTCGACGTATGCGCGCTTTGATAAACGTGGGAGCTAATTTGGCATTATAACCTTGCTCGAAGTTACTTTGTTTAAAGTTTCGCCGAAAAACTTCTTGTCCTACATTGTAGGTTACAGCTTTGGAGCGAAGATTATAAGTCTTTTCGTTCCTTTCAAATTGTTTCTGCATACGTTTCGCAGCCAGTTTACTCATTATCTGCATTGAATCATTCCTATCATACCTTACTGACCGATCATCAAGCATTTCTAATTGACGTAAAATAGAGTATGTGGAGCCATTTGTGACCATATGTTGACCGAAAGCTAAGTAATATGGTGAAGTGCCAATTGACGAATGCACAGCTGACCGTAAGGAGCAACATATACTACTCAAAAATTCATCCCAATTTTTCTGATGCGGTTTTATATAGGAAAGAACCGATCTGTTTACTCTTTCAGAAGCATTTGCTTGTGGTGCATGTACTGCTGTGTAAATATGACCAATGCCATAACGTGATAACAACTGATTGAATTGATTAGACCGAAACTGAGACCCATTATCTGAAACAATGGTTTCTGGAACTCCAAAAGTATGAAACAGTTCCTCATCTAAATATCTGATTACAGGGTCGGCTGAAAGTTTTTTCACTGGTTTTAAAAATGGAAATTTAGAAAAATGATCTAGAACTATAAAAATGCCAATATGACCGGATCGTGACCTTGGATATGGACCTAGAAAATCGACGTAAAGTTTTTGAAAGAAACGGGGAGTTTCTGCGATTTTTCCCATAGGAGGACGAAGGACTTGATTTGGATACTTTGAAGCTTTACATACCTCACAATTGTTAATATAAGTTTTAACATCTACAGCTAAATTCGGCCAGAAGTAATACCTACGTATCCTCTCCAGAGTTTTATTGATGCCACTATGGGAAGACAGGGGATTATCATGTGCACGTTTTAAAATTTCTGGAATCATTTTTCGTGGTATCCACAATTTCCAAGCCATGTCGTCCTGCAATTTTTCTCCTGTAGCATGTTCTGTCCTTCTGTACAAATATCCGTCAACTATCTTCAAGTCCGGCATTTTGTCAAGGTTTTTCCCAATTTTTACCAACAGTTCTTTATGTTCGTCAGATTGAAAATGTGTAGAATTAAGATCTACGAAAACCCCAGAGTCACTGTCAAAATCAGTCAAACTGTCAACTCCTAACTCGGACAAGTCCTCAGTATTGGCCCTTGATAATGTATCTGGAACAATATTTAGACTACCACGCCTATGCTGAATGTTAAATTTATAACCCTGTAACTTTAAAGCCCACCAAGCTAACCTTGAACTGAGATCGTTTTGGGACATGAGCCACTTCAATGACGCATGGTCAGTGATAACAGTGAACTCATGTCCTTCGACGTATGCTCTGAACTTTTTAATACTCAGCATTGCTGCTAAGCATTCCTGTTCGGTCGCTGTATAGTTGCGTTGGGCTTGGTTGAGTTTCTTGGACATAAATGCCACAGGAACCTCTTCGCCATCCGCATCCTTTTGTACCAATACGCTTCCTATACCGGTTTTACTAGCATCGCAGTGAATGAAAAACGGTTGCGAAAAATTAGGGCTACGTAAAACTGGCGCGTTGCTCAAGTGGGTTTTTAAAATCTCAAAAGCTTCTTGGGCTTCATCGGTCCATAAAAATTTTCGTTTTGCTTTTAACAAATCAGTCAATGGAGTGGTAATAGAAGCATAGTTACGGATAAATTTCCGATACCAGCCTGTCATCCCTAAAAATCTACGAATTTGTTTAGCAGATCGTGGAACTGGAAAGTCGGTAATAGCAGACACTTTTTCTGGATCGGTTCGAATAACCCCGTTCCCCACCAAATGACCTAAGTACTTAACTTCCGCGACACAAAAATTACTTTTTTCTACGTTTATGGTTAGTCCTGAGTCTCGTATTTTCTGTGCAACAATCCTTAGAACTTCAAGATGCCTCTTAAAAGATTCCGAAATGATGAGAAGATCATCAAGGTAAACAAACACTTCCGTCCTGAGAGTATGCGGTATCACTTTATCCATAAGGCGCGACATAGTCTGTGGAGCATTACATAGCCCAAAAGGCATAACATTATAATGGTATAATGGTCTCCCAGGTATGGTAAATGCTGTTTTATCTTTTGATCTTGCATCTAAAGGAATCTGCCAAAAAGCATCTTTGAGATCTAAGGTTGTTATAAATTCGGCTTTTGGCAACCGGCTTAAAATGCCGTCAATGTGAGGCAAGGGAAAGGCATCGCCAATTGTTACCGAATTTAATTTTCTGCTGTCCAAACAAAGTCTATTCTTACCAGGTTTTCTGTGAAGCACTACAGGAGAAGACCACGCACTATTTGACTCCTCTATCACACCAAGAGCTATCATCCTGTCTAATTCATCATAAATTAGTTTTTCAACCGCAGGCGAAACTGGGAAGTGTCGTTGCTTTATGGGTTTTGCATCTCCTGTGTCAATAACATGAGACAAAACGTGTGTTTTGCCTAGGCCCTCTTTAGCAAATGACGGAAACATGTTAATAACTTGCTCTAAACTTTGTCTTTGGATAGCAGATAAAGGTATTTGATTTGATAATTCCTGAACTTTTAAAGAGGTATCAAAACTACTATAATGGGTCAAACCCAAAGGGAGTAGATCAAAAATATCCCAGAAATCAATTCCAAGGAACAAGTCTCTTGCAAGGCTGGGTATTATGAAAATAGTAATTGATTTTTCAATTCCCTTAAAAACAATACTTGTCTCAACGAAACCAACTATCTGTTGACTTCTACCGTCAGCCGTTTTCACAATTGAATTTACTTTTTTAAACGAAGAACCTGATTTTAAATATTTTTCAGCTGCAGTAGAGCCTATGCAAATGATTGAAGCACCCGTATCCATTAGTCCTAAAATTTTCTCTCCAAAAAGAATCACCTCAGCATATGGCCTTATATCGCCAGGTTTATCCAAAATAGAGCAAACTATTTTTTTCTTTAAGATTTTTGCTTTTGACCAAAAAGAACGCATACGTTTGGCTGAGCGTGTGGGTTTTCTAGCGTCGTTAAAAATCCGATCACGAGCCTCATTATACTCTTTTACTCGTATATGAAAAGGTTTAAAAATTCTGGCAAAATCATTTTTAGTTTTTGAGTCATTTCCGGTTTTAGTTATGTCATGTCCATTATTAAAACTATCATTTCCAGTAGTATATTTTTTTGATGGTCTTTTTAAAATATTTATTCTATATTCGTCTCTGTCGGCCTTGTTTGTTTGTGTGCACCCCATTGTGCACTCGCTTTCACGTTTTTTGAACCACACTTTTTGCAGTTAGGCTTATAGGTGTCAGCTATACCACAACCGTAACAGAAAATACTACGTTCCGACAAACAGTCTTGATACCTATGTCCAGACTTTCTGCAATTCCAACACGTAAAGCTAAGGGCAGAAATTTCATCATCGTCTACTTCAGGCAAAGTAACTATATCTCTATCACAATTCTGTTCAACTTCAGCTATTCTTCTAGCCACTAACGATGGTCTACTTATTTGAGATCCATGTTTTCGGCGAATATCCTGCATAAAGAACTCGCGTCTTCTGCATAAATCACGTAAATCTTCTACAGAGTTAATTTGGATATTAAGTAGTTCATGCTGGATTTCGGGTAACAAATTTCGTCGCAGTATTTCAACTAAGGTCCTTTCCTGAATCGATTCTATAAGTCGATCAGTCAATGAAACAACCGACTCATAAAAACTATCAAATGATTCATTTGGTTTTTGTTTCCTATCTCTAATTAACTCACGCAAATCAATGTCTGATCTTGAGTCCTTGTATTGCTTCCTTAGAGCTGTACACAACTCTGGCCAGGTTACAGTTGGCACTGACCTATGGTACCTCCAGAACCAATCATTCGCTTTACCATCAAACAGTGTACCAGCATTGTTACAAAGTAACTCAAAATCGCCACGTAGAGTTTGGGCTGTTTGTGCCTCTACTCTATAAATAAAATTTTCGACGGACAAACTATTCGGATCTCCCGTAAATTTTACTTTCCAATTTAAAATTATTTGGGACACCCTATCCGGACGGACATTCAGATTCGACGAAGATGTGTCATTGGTGGCGGATGTGTTATGTGCGGAATTGGACTCATTGCGAATTTGAGAACCTGAATTAGCATTTGATACATCAGGGTTAAGTCCTAAAAACTCCCTAAAGGTACGATTTTCAACAGCAGGAAGAGTTTGCATTTGTTGTGGTGGAGTTCGTAAAATTTGGGGTTGGCTTATGGGTTGTGACTGATTTTGTTGCGGATCTGCTGCCCGTGTAGAAGAAGAATTAAGATTTAATCTTAAAAGACTGGTTTGAATATTTGTCTCTAATAGCGTTGCAAGTTGACTACTCAAAGCTGAAAACAATTGAACCTGTTGAGCAGAAACTATGGCTGAGATTCTTTCATCCAGCGACTCCGAAGATATAACAGGTGGTGTCGTGATTGAATGTTGAACAGATGGTGCAGCAGCTATGCTGCCGCTGGAAACATTCAAAGGTGTATTGGGCTGTTCAGCAGCTTGTGGGACTGTCTTACTAGTTGTAGCCCGAGTGGTTCTATGAGAGCTATCATTTACTATTCTAGCATTGCAGACTGGACAATAAGGTCTAAATTTAAGGCTGTTCGTTAGACATTCTTTATGAAAAGAGTGACCACAAACAGTTCTTTGAAGTAATGTTTTAGAAGGGATAATAGTATTGCAAGCATCACACTCTGGGTATTTTTCTGCTGGCGCAGGAGTTTTAACAGTGCCTTCACCCTTATCCATATTAAAAAAATATAAAGACCGATTTACTGTTTCAAAAACCAAGAAAATGTACTTCTTTCAAATAACCGAAAAAGAAATAAATTATGACTAAGACAATAAAAAAATCGTAAATTGAGAGCTCAATCGAAAATAATACCTTTTTATAGAAAATATACCAATGCACAAAAAAAAAAAAAAAATAAAAAAAAAATTTTCAACGAAAGAAATAGTTGCAAACTATAATGTTTCGAGCATACTTATCAGTGAAAGATATAAAACTATGCATCTATTATTTTACAAATAGGGTAAAGTGTTCCTATGGAAAAATTTGAAAATTAATGAAAACCTAAACTAGAATTCTTGCTATAAATTTTAGTAGATCTTAATGATGTTTAAAGCTTTAAGATAGCTTAAGAAATCTTAAAGAAATCTTTAAAATCGAAGAGATAAAAGTTTGATTAAAAAAACAAGTATTACTCATACATGTTTTGCTGAAGAATATATTTTTTTTTCAAATTTATATTTAAATTTGTATACACAAAAAAAAAGTTTCGACTATTCGAAAATAACCAATACTATTTAAGTATGAGTACGATAACCAATAATATTTTAGTATGAGTACAAATATTTCATGAAATTTAACTTAAATACACAAAAAGAATTATTTTCCCTTAAAACAAACTTGCAGGCATTCCATTCTGTTTGATTTATTTAACTTAAGGTAAAAGCTGGTTGCAGATAAAAACTAAAACAAAACAACTTAGTTCGTATTGGTAGAAAAATAGATTTTAAGAAGAGAAAAGATTTAGTTTTACTACAAAGGATTAAACATATTAGTTTAATAACTCCATATGTAGTAGCGTAGGGTAAACTCATAAACATATCTTACACTGTGGTTAGATTTAGCATATTCATCCAAAAACTAAATTCCAGTCAGTAATAAAAATATTATTAGATAAGTCCACTTGGAATAGAAATGAAAATAAATATCATTCAATTCAGGTTGGAAATGAGAAGTTATATAACCGAGATCATAACCAAGATCCATAAAGTGATCAAATATTCATTAGGAAAAAAAGTTAAGAAAAGTTAACAAAAGGAGTATAAGAATATTGTATAGGAACCGAACAAACAAGTTTATATATTTAACAGAAGATGTAAGTTTGTAAAAATTTTAACTGTTCGTGCCCCACGTTGGGCGCCAAATTTTATAATGTAACATGTAACGATAGTTTTTTTTTTCTTTTTTTTTTTTTGTTTCTTTAATGATTGAAATGGTAGATGTTTATAAGTATAAAATGAAGCAGGTGCACGCTATACCACCGGCCTTATTGCTCGTCGAAATGGGGGGGTTCATGGCTTCAGTACACTCAATACCACAATGCTACTTATAAAATTTTTTGTAAGCGTGCGTTGGAAATTAAAGAGAAAATAGGAAAATAGCAGGAAGACTGATTATTGAAAGGAAATAGAAAAAAATAAAATACCAATACTAAAAGCAGTATTGCAAAAGTTCGAATGACGATACGAGATGATGATGTATACGCCATAAAGCCCTCCCTTCCATGATCATAATATAACAATAATTTCCAAAATATTTACACTATTATGATCCCTATATTTAGTTCTACAACCGCTAGTGTTACCCTAGCTTATAAATCAAACAGAATACTTAACAAGTCAGCACGAAATCATATTGATTTTATTAACAGTAAAGAAATTCATTTAATAATGTTTGTTCTTAACATAAAATTCATATTTAACATTCTTACAAATTATCTTAAATGATAGTGTGTAATTGTTCATTTAAATCATTCATTAAATTTTAAACAATTTCTAGAGAAAAATAAAAAAATTAATCGTAACTAACTTCCTAGCTAACCTCTTATCTGTAACTTCATCTTATAAAATTTTCTAACTATAATGGAAGAAAAATTAAATGCATAAAAATAATGGTAATTTAATATAATATTTCTATAGTTTTTTTTTTTATATGAATTTAATTTCATCTGGTCACCCTAAAGAATAAACATCCGTAATTGCATTAAGCTAGTTTGAAGATTTATTCTTTTGGTAAAATGAAATTGCAAATAAACAAAAAAAAAAAAATTTTATGCAAAGCACCAAAAAAAATATATATGTTAAATTAAAAGTAATGAGAATCTGACAACTTACATACTCATTTCAACGCTGCTCCCTCGCCGAAAGATCTTTCGATGCAGGTACTTTGTTGTTGTAGTTTTCTAAATAATTAATGTAATTTCTCTTAGTTGAGTAATGTTGCTGCTAAATGTATCGCAACATTTCTGTAAAATTTGACTTTGAATTTTAAATTGTATAAAAGCTCTCTGAAAAATAACATTGATTAATTAATAAATTCTAATTAAGGCTATTCCAATTAACTTATTAGGGATTATTTAAATCTATTACTTTCCTTCACCTGTTTTAATCAATCCAAAGTTTATACAAAGCTTCTGTAACACACTTTACAGCAAAAAGTTGGTAGATTATTACTATTGTTGTTAACATTCATAGTGATCGAATAGTTGTATGTTTTTGAGTAAATAACTTTAGGAATGATTTGCATGAACCTTGGTTTGAGTAACAGGTAGGGAAAAAAAAAATAGGAGTACACAAGTTAAAAAAAAAAACGTTTACACTAGAGTACAAAACTATTGTTCTTTAGAAAAATTAATAAGCACTTTCACTTAAATATGATTTCACACAGTAGAACTATTTTAGAAAAAAAAATAGTTTAAATTATAGCGAAATAAGAATATATAATTTTATATTGAATTAGGCTTTAACCGGTTTTACTTTTCTTTTATGAACACAACAACCATCAAAATTTTTAGCGAAATTACTTTAAAGCAATTACATTCGTTTCTTTGTGGTACATATATAATGATTAAGAGATCTTTGCTTTTATATAAAAATACCTCGAATTTAAACTTAGCCTCTGACGAACGTTTCCACATTTGGCTTCATAAGCACGGGAGAATTATTTCTAATTATGCGGTGGTTGATCCATTGATATATTTATGTATATTTTTGTAATTTTTTTCCTTTTTTTTAGCACTTGGTTAAATTAATGACGGCTTCTTATTTGTAAACAGCGTGATGTTGCTGATCGACACACTTAACATTTGCATATGCATTGCTATGCTAGTAAATTCCAATCAACATGTACTTAGAAAAATTGAGAGATGACCGTAACAGTTATTTTTTTTTTTCCATATAATTTGTCTCCAAGCTAATATTGTTGTTGATCTAGAGCTTCTATTTTTGGATTTTTGTACATTACATACAAAGTGCCTATATAAATTAAATAGTTTTTTTTTCTTTGTTATTATCTGTTAATTTTTTCCTTTTTTTTTTATTACATTACCATTGAGATGGCACTTGTGGGAAAAAGTTTAGAATTGGTTCAAAAAAAAAAAAACACAATACGTAATGCTGAGTGGTTTTTTTCCTGCAATCTGCCAAACTTATATTCGCCAAGAGATCTTGCCGAAAATGGAGATTTTAGTTGGTCAACTAGATGTAACAACTTTATCCAAGAGTGTGTGACTTCGCTGGATAGTAAGGTTGCCAAAATGTACCTTGGCAAAGAGGTACACCCCAACAGCGAATTTTGCGAAAAAAAAAAGTTGTATACTGCTAGAAACAACAGATGAAAGGAAAAAAAAATACCCCTTATATTATAGGTTCAATGGAAAAATTATTTAATAAAAGAAAACCTGTACTCACGTTTAACTATTGAAGAATTTATAAAAAAGGATATTTTATTTTGAATCCATTTTGATTAAAAATGGCTTTTTAATAGTATATGTATGAATAAATTTTATTCACTACCACACACTTTATGACTTAATTTAATTTTAGGATTAAAGATTTTATTTTTGAAGATGTTTAAACTTTACACTTGGCTGTCTGCGAAACAAATGGCAGAAAAAATTGTTTTATGATGGCATGTAAGCTGCATTTATTCAACGTGATTTAGCAAATTTGAAGAAATAACGCTATCTTTCCAATTCTCCTTAGTAAATTACTAAAAACAAGTAGCACATGAATACATTACAATATCGCTAATCGTATACAGTGCCTACTAGATGGCGTTTTTATACAAAATAAAAATATTATGGCAAATGTTTGTAACTGCTATCAAAATATTGAATTCTAAAACTAGAAAGAAAAATCGTAAATCGATGCAAGCGCCATTACAAAAACCAAGTTTTTTTTGCTTTCTGTTTGATCTATAATATGCTTCTCAGTTTCTTCAATAAATTTAATTTGCAAAGAAAATGGTCTTAGTCGATAAGTTGCGTTAAAAATCCCAAATACATTAAATAAATAGCGATTTAGGTAGAAGTAATTAAAATGGGAAGTTCCAAGAATTAGTAATTAGTAAAACAACTTTTTTGTTTTCAACCACCGCACAGGTAGCGTTTTTTTTTTCGTACAAGCGCACTAATTTCAAAAATGAAGATTCAGTTAAGACTCGAAACTCAGCCGAAGCTGATGTCTTTTAATTTTCCCTCGGTCGTGGTAAAATTCGCTATTAATTTTTTTGGAAATTATCTCATTTTGTGAGTGAATTAAGTTAAGTGCATCGGTTTCATAAAAATAATAAAAAAAAAACATTATATAATATATATTGTTTTAAAAAATCGGAATCAGAATGCAAAATGGACCATTTTTGTAATGTTTGTGGACGTTTCATAGCAAGCGATGAAAAATGTGGCAATGAGAGTGATTTCTTTTTGGAAGCCTATAAAAAATATTTCTCGCAAGAGTTTATCACTGACGTAAACCATGGCCCTAAAAAAGTTTGCTTTAATTGCTATTCAATTCTTATGCAATGGAAAAGTGAAAAGAAGAAGGCTATGCATTTTGGTATACCAATGATGTGGTTAGACAACAGCCCGCATCAAGAAGAAAATTGCTATGGATGTATCAACTAGCATAAAACTTTGCATAGAAGGAAAGCAAAGAATAAAACTTAAGTAGCAGTGCCAAGTGTCAATTTACCATTACCACACTCATAATTCGTTCCAGTACCAACATACCGAAGTATTGATCTTCAAACAGATATCAGTACTACAACCGCCGCTGCTACATCCATGGATTTCTTCTCAGAATACGACCCTAGTGAAGGTACATCCTATGAAAAATCAAAGCACCCAATCCTAGTCACATAAAACCAATTGGATGGAATATTTGCAAATTTGTGTTTGACTCAGAAAAAATCAGAACTACTGGCTTCATTTTTGAAAGGAAATAATTTGGTGGCAAAAGGTACCAAAGTAACAGCAAGGAGAAGGTATTAAAGGAAGAAACCAGTACAAACGGCATAACTGGAATAGTCGCATTGGACGGAAATGGCCTAAAGACAATAGGCAACACAAAAGTCTTGTTCCTGAAATGAAAATTTTGTTGCTCCACATAAACTTGGCATTGCTAAAACATTTTTGAAATGTAACGCAAAAGACCAGCAGTATTCAACCGCTTAATAGACATTTTCCCAAAACTAAGTAACGCCAAAATTCAGGAAGGGATTGCTAATGTTCCCGACATACGGAAACTAATGAGTCGTCAAGATTTTGACCAAGTTATGACAGACCGAGAATTAAATGCATGGCTCGCATTGAAAGCAGTCATGAAAGGACTTTTGGTAAAGAACGCAAATACAACTACAGACTATCTGTTGCAAACATGTTGGCAGCTTTCGATGAAATTGGGGTAAATGTGTCGTACAAAATTCAACTCTTGCATCAGCATCTTGATCAACTCGCTCAGCAGTTGCCAACTGAATCTGATGAGCAAGGCGAACGTTATCAACAAACTGCGCTTCCATTTGAAATAAGGTAACCATAGAGTGTGCATATTTTGAATTCCTAGATTTTTCTAATATCTTTGTCAGAGTGCAAAACTTAAACATGTTAACGATTGAAAACTATTTTCGTTTCAGGTACAGAGGAAAAAATATCCAGATGCAATACTCGCCCAAATTTGTTGGTGGTATAAAAACACCTTTGAAGAAGAGGAAGACGAGGAAAAAGAGGAAGAAGGGGAAGACAAAGATGAAATTCCAAAACATCTGTTGGACGAAATTATCGACCTTTCTGAGAGAGCAGTGATGTTGATCCACTGCTGCCTGCTAAACGGCAACTGGCCAAATCATTAATATAATTTATTTAATTTTTTTTTACTTAAAACTTTTCATAACTAACATTTCAAAAATATATTTTTTTTCCATATTTTAATAATTTCTTTTTCAATGTTTTTCAAAACCAACACTGAACAAATTTGGTGCATAAAAAAAGAGAAGTAAATTAATATTAAGCTGGAAAACGAAAGTTTTGTATTATGATTGTTTTCTTTTCAAATGAAATTTATTGAAGAAACTGAGAAGCATATTATAGATCAAACAGAATGTAAAATATTTTCAAAAAGCATGAAAAAAAATAATTTTTCCAATATTTTGCTTCATAAGCACCACAAAAATTTTTTAAAAAATTTCGATTGTTGCACAGGTCCCTGGAAATAACTTGGCTTTTACAGATTGAAAAAATACCAATTAGTCGACGAGTTGTAGCCAAAAAAAACCATATAAACAATATGCTGAAAATAGGCATTTCACTGCAAAGTTCGAAGGTCGATTAAAAAAAATTCGAACTAACATAAACAAACGCCACGATACGGGTCTTCTAATTTAGCATCTATTTTCACCCCTCACTCTCAGAGTCGACCTAAATTTTGCTACCCTGAATTTGTTCCACAGTGTAATCAGTCTAGATGATACTCTAAAACCTACTTTTAGGGAATCTATATTTTAGGTCAAACTAATTCGATATAAAAAATAAGCATAAACCAGGTTTGAGTGGCGTTGTTATTACTTATTTTGCGTTCATATACGAAAAAAAGTTCATATCGGATGCTATATTTTTAAGGAAACTTATACAAACCGAATTTGGACAAATTTGTGCAAAGAATTGTCCCATAGGGTTTATTTTTGGATTTATTGATGTAATAAATATACACAAACCCAATTTGTCCGAGATATATATATGATAATTTGGATATTGAAATCAATCTTATTAGGGTCATTCGTATGGGAACTAGGAATGAACATTAAGAGATTTACACCAATTTCAATATCAACCATCCCATCGCCGATGGAATCCTATATATAAAATTTCATGAAAATGTGGTTATATTTGCGACCTGTACTTTGATTACAAGATTTACGTCGAGACAGACGGTAATATGGACAGATGGACAGACGGATGGATCGACTCATCAAGTGATCCTAAGTCGACTGGTATAAGAAAATATGGATCTACGTCAAATATTTTTGGTTGTTACAAACATCAGCACAAAGTTATTACAGCTTGACCATAATGGTATAGTGGTCACAACCTGAACAACTTTTTAACATCTTTTTTCTAAGGGACCAAGAGAGATAAATTCTTGAATACAACTCTAAATAGTTAAATATATATCTGCTGTGACAACTACTCTTTTCACATTTCTGTATTTTTCTCAAGAGAGCACAAAACGTGAAATGATCATCAAGGGAAAAATATGTGTCACCAATTGTATCGCAAGCGTAACAACACCAAACTTATTTTTTGCAATAAATACAATAGTAAATTGAATAACTGAAGGTTCCTAAGTGTACCTTTAGATGAAAGGTAAACGCCAAAAATTTTTCATAATGTTTTCATAAGACAGAGTAGCTGCAATCACCCGGTAAACGTGTACTTTGTGTCACAACCGTATCCAGGATTTGCTGTCAAACGACTCTATTTTGAAAAGCCACACAACTCGAAAAGAATACTTCGAAACAACTATTTTTAACCTTTGCTATTAAGATAGCGAATGAAGTCAGCCAACAGATAGATTTTCCTGTGTAAGTCTTCCTAGTGCTTTAATCTAGTAATACCCATCAACATGAACGTAAGAATTGATATGTCCCTTTTTCTCTTACTGAGGGGCGACTTCGTCTTTTTAAGTTATAGTCAGGCCACATCTGCCTCCCAGTCCTCTATATGTCAATATTATTCCATCTATTTTCTGCTGCTCTTTGCAAGTACGTGTAGATTACTCCCTTAATTATTCCCTGTGATGATGTTACACACATCTTCATTTATCTTTATTTATTTCATTTATTCATCTTTATTTGTTTATATTTTTTTGTTTATTTTTGTTTACTATATGCACATGCACATATTTATTTGTATTTATTTGTTTATATTTATTAATTTTTTGCATATATTTTCTTTTCATTCAACACATACCATAAAGTACACTAACCTTGAGTAAAGGGTTGAATTACAAAACAATAAATTATTGTGTAATTAAATATTAATGGAATGCAAAATGACAAATTTGTGAAAATTCAAATTGTGTCAATAACCCATAACAAATAGGAATGTCACTCAAATTTTGAGGGGAAAAATTTAAATTGATTATTGAACGTTATCTGATTGGCTATTGAGCCCAATGTTCAAAAATCAATGAATTTGTAATATGCGAATGTAAAGAAAAGAGAAGACTATTATTTAAATTAAGTAAAAATATTAAATTATAATGATATAAAAGACCAGCATTTTCAAATAAATAAAAAATTATAATTCTGATTTGAGAGGGTTATAATTAAAACCAAACAGAGATTTTCTTTTTTTACTGGCATATTCTGCCAAAGGGTTCAAACATTGGCATAATCTGCCTACGTGCTATCTCTGTAAAACGTTAAAAAAGTGCATCTAGCGTGCACGCGGGAACTGCTTTGAGGAAAGCACTTGACAAAATTCCTCCTGAGATTGATCCGGTTCTCATCCAATCTTAGTGTCTTTTGTACACCCCTCTTACACTATATGGCGATCCTGCCCCCCCACTTACACTATATCCTAGTGGCACTGCAACTGATATCACAAAAGAAGTATCAAGAGTAGAACCTTTTCTTATTGCTCATTACCTTGCACTGTCCTATCAATTTTCCCTGATTGCCAGAATCTCCACCTGAAAGACTATCTCTTAGGTAAGACATTAGAGTGAGTTAACTTATGATTAGCTAAGGCCCTTAGAATCTTTGCATTGGTATATTTACATTGGCTAAATATTTTTAATAAAAATAGTGTCTTAGAAATTTCAAAAATCATAAGCGAGCGCTCTACATAAAATTCTAAATATAACCATTAAATAGGTTATTAGAGTTCGGGCACAGGATGTATATAAAATATCTGTATGACTTATTCCTTGCGAATCACTACACCTGAAAAAAGTATCGTCTTCCATCAGCTAACAACTCTATCAATTAAAGCTGTTATGGTTATGCAACTTACTCGTTTATTTATTATCCAAACTCCTTTTAAATACAGGCTCTTAATAAGCACTTTAACTTTTCGAAGCTCACTTAAGCTTTAAGAAATTTTTCTGAAAATTAACATATGTGCCACAAGTACAAGTCTTGATGTCAAATTATAATAAAAAGAAAAAGTTACTATAGTTATTAGTTACACTGTGCATCCAATTAATTATAACATACACACTCCACATAGGGTATTAGGGTGGAGCGGGTTTTTGAAAGATTTTTTTTTTTATTTTTTTTTTTCGAATTTAATTAAAGTTTTAATCTGTGCATGTAGAAATATAAATCCTATATATAAAATCGTATATACAAATTCCATATATAAACTCAATAAAGCATAGAAGTAGATCATTGCTATACAGATATTAAAATTTATTTTTCAGAATATCGGTAACTGCATATAAACAAAGCATGAAAAAAACCTATATACTCTGTAAAAATTATATATTTTATATATTCCAACAAATAAATTATTTAAAGTTATATACTTCAGATGAACTATATATATTATATAATTAAGAAAAAATATACTACATTAATTAAAATGTAAAAATATGTTGTTTTTCTATATATGTGCGCCGAATTTTTGCATCTATTTGTACCCATACCGCTTACAGCAGACTTTACGTTCAACCCTTATAAACATATTTTTATTTCAACATTAGCTACTTACTACAAAAAACGAGTTAGAGATATGTTAGCTTCATGACTTTATTTAATTAGAAAACCATGTAATCAGTCATGTGTCAAACATATGTACTCGTATATATTAACATATTAATTAAAATGAGGGTAAAAACGCTATTTATATATGAGAGCTTTAGTTTAGCTGAATAAGTATAATACAAATCTAATTCTATTATAAGTTCTTGTCCTATTTTTTATCTTTTTTTTATATCATTCAAGAGCTCTGTTGTGGGATCTGTTGGCATTATGCATATAAATGGTGGAACAGCTTTTGATCCACTAGAATCTGTGTTAGATGCTTTAGTGCCAAAAAGTATTATATATTTGGAACTTGAAAATTTTAAGATCCAAAGGATACTGAATTAACTTAACAAAATTATATATATATCTAAAAATATTTTTTGTTACATGACTCTTTGGGGTAACTTCATTACCTTTAAAATGGCATAAAAACGATTTTTTTCATAAAGTTAAAATCTCATCATATCACGACTTTAATTTCGCGGACATGCATCTCAAAAAATGTTTTTTTTTTTTAAATTTCTAGAAATTATAGTTAACGCTTTAATGCCCGAATTAATTTGTAGGTGTGGTTAAATATTTTTCAAGTTTATGTATTTAATTGTTAATTTAGACCTAAATATGAATTGGTATCAATTTCAAAGTCCTATGCATCCTGGTTTAGTCATTATGATATTTTGCCTATAGGCAACATTGTGTACAAAGAATGACTGGCCACTATCTAGAAGTATTTTTTATTTTTTTTTTTCTATATTTCTTACCTTCAAATAATACTTTTAAGCATTTGAATTTAATTTGCAGAAAAAAATTTTACATGTGCAATCAAATAAGTTTAGATCTCAAATATTCTCTACCAATACTTACAATAAAATATTTGCAATTTGGCTTGCAGAAAATATCAAGGTACTCTGGGAAAAAAAAACCGTAGGAGAAAAAAATAAAAATTACGGGACTATAAATTACGGGACTAAATTATACAGTGCTGCCTATACACAACATCGGGCATTAAAGGGTTAATGATGACCCATTCTGAGTTAAAAGATATTTCTTTTTCAAAAACGATTTTAATTTTTAGTGCATTTCTCAACAGAAACCCAAACCCAAAAGTCACTGCTTTGATAATTAAGGATAATATATATAGCCTCATTCTGGTACACATTAGGTCCAATATATTTGTATAAAAACCTGCATTTAATGGTTTCTAACGAAATCGTCTTCAAATATTATTTCCACAGTTTTGATTTCATCTATTGAAAACAGTAGAACAATTAAAAAAAATTTAAATCTTCGACGATTAATACAAATAGTTCGACTTTTTGAAAAATTTAAGAAGAATTCAACTTTTCAAATTTTATCACAAGATTAAACGAAATTATGGCCTAATTAGTACAAGCAAACAGTAAAGTGTTACAAGCCATGTCAAAAGTCGCAGTAAAGGCCTTGGAGGCACTGTAAAGAGGGAATATGGGCGAGCAAGTTCACAATGCCTACTGGTTGAACAAACAAACTATGTCACGCCACTTCTGTGATTTTCTGGAATAACCGCATACGTCCATTTTTGTCAGTTTTGAGTTAACGATGCCAAATATATTAATTTTTAACGCTGTTTACATGTGCTCAATTTCTTTTTTTTTTAATATTGACCATTTCTGAGTTTTTTCTTTAAATAACGACGTAACTTAAATGTTTATTAAATTAATTTTCAGCACTAACAACGTATGACAACCTACGTTTGATTGCTGAAAAATTATTTTTTCAGAAAACGACACATAGCGACATACGTTGTTATTGATAAAAAAATGCAAAATAATTTTGAATTAGTTGTCAGTTTACAACCACTTATAAAAACTTTGTGTTTATTTCTGTTATTTTTTGTCACTGTAATTCTAGATACGTTGTTATGTTCTCATCCTAAGTCCCGTTAAATTTTCGTTGACGAACAAAAAAATCCATGTACAAAAAAATCCATTTTTCAATCAACAAAAACTCATGTGTGGTTGCATTGGTGGTTTTCTTTTTCAAAGAAAACGACGTTTGACGACATAAGTTGTTTTATCTGCACACACTTTAGGTGTAATTTTCTCTAGGATATATTCCTCTGATGTGATTTTATAACATACGCGGTTATTGTAGAAAACCACAGACTTATTTGTTTGGTGCTGTGTAAACTTTATAAATTGGAGCACAAAATATACATTGCTTTATTTCTGTAGTAAGACACATACTCAAAATTACACATTTTAGACAGGAAGAAAATTTTTGCTCAAAGTATTTACAATTAAACAACCCAATATTTATATACTAGCAGAGCCCAGCCCTCGAAATTCGGGTGCAAATTTTAGGAAATCTTTTTTTTTTTTCATTAAAATTTTATCTTTCAATGTTTTTTTTTTAATTTACATATATAATAAATTTATTAATATTTAACTAAAATTCATTAAATTTTGATTTTTTAAATTAAATTCACTATAATTCACTATAAATATTGTTAATAAATAATTTTATGAGAGCCGAAAGGTACGCTAATCAATTTCAGCCATTTCACAATTCAACACAAATTTAATAAACACACACACACACACACACAGTTCTCGTTTCTCGATAAATGAGTGCAACTACATTCCTATAAGTTGTGTCTTAAATTTATTGTTACGACTAGAAGTATCTAATAGCTATATAATGACAACTACTTACAATTCCATTACTAGCAACCTCTACTTAAAGCCAAAACTTCCGTAAAACATAAAAATTTATAAATTAAATCTTATAGACCTTATTTTCATAAAATTAAACAAAATTATTATATAATTTAATATATATACAAATATTTTTTTTTTTAAATAATTTGTAATGTCACAATGCCACGATGTTACAAAAAGCAAACACACAACGACCACAAAATATTCATAAAAAACTAAAAAGAAAACATTTTTTTGGCTAATTGTGTTAAAACGGATAAATTTTTTAAAAGATTTACCACAAATGCAAAAGAACCATACAGACGAACCAAAAACCCAAAGACCAGTAAAACATAAATTAGTTAAATATTTTACTAAGGGCAAGTGTTGTATGAGCGGCTTCCAAAGCCAAAAAAGAAAACAACAAATATCCAAGTACTGCTAGTGCCAAAAACTGGCATTTTTTATTGCTATCCAACTTTAAGCATAAAGCATTCACACAAAATCCTTAAAGAGAGGATATCCTCTATTCGCTTGCCCAATGAAGTGAGAATAAAATCGTTGTTATTAAGAAACAAGTGTTTATAACTACACAAACAGTTTTATATTAGAAGCTTGAATTACTAATGGAAGGGTCTGTTTTAATGTGCAACTTAGGCTAATTTTTGGTAACATAACCTTCATTTACGTGTAATGAGCTAAATATTACTAAAGTACCAAATCTATATGGATGTATGTATGTATATATGTAGTGATAATAATTTTATTGTTTTCTTGTTTGTATAAGGACTAAAGGACTAAAGTAATGCTATTAAGGAAAATTAACATGAGAAGTATATTAAATGTAGGCTATTGTATTTTTTTGTGATACTTGTTAGCTAAGGAGTGTTACAAGAAATTACTGTTAGTAAAGGAAGTGTTATAAATGATACAATTAGAGTACAAATTTCGGTGACAAATGAAATCAGTTCTCATTATGGCCTCAAGGTATTTTTAAGCAATGTACATGTTACGAAGACTATAAGAAAAATTACCTCAAATTATTATTATTATTACATACATCATGCTGAAATCAGGTGGGTTAGGGTTCATTATAATGTGCAACAAGTTCATGAATTTTGTCTTGAGGGTATATAATTCTAGCTCCATAAGAAGGTATGAGGATACTCTAGTAAAAACTCCTATTCTATTTGGTATTGTGTGGATATAGACTAACTTATAGTATTTCAAAAAATTTTTTTTTGGCCTTAAACGAAGTTTTGAAATTTCATAAACAAATTTTTCGCAATTATAACATTCCCCTTGGTATTTTCATTTTCCACTGCTCGATTATTCGAACAAGAAATTAGATTTTTCATAACTGCATAACTATAAAATATTTTTTTTTATAAGTTTTCACAGAATTGTATTTCAGTAACCTGGCTATTCACCTAATTTCTTAATTATTCTTTATTTTAAATATTTAAACAATTAAAGAAAGCCTTTTTCAAATATAAAAAAAATATTATAGGAACCTATGATGGTTTAGACAATAGTTCTGCATCAAGAATGAATTAAAATTTAAAATGGAATACCGAATTCTATTTTCTTTAAAATATTTTTAGTTTGAACCACATCATGAAATTTTCATACCTTAGCACAAATCCCAGGATTGCGCTGAAAATCATGGGTAAAAAATTATTTTGTTTAAGTCACTTTTATCTTTTTTACCATTTATAACCGATTGTAATTTCCCCGGCAAGATTTTACATATTTACAATTTCAACCCAAAAACAGCTAAGGGGAAAATGTAAGCCATTTTGCTATATGACGCTTAGTTTTCGAGATATAAGCAGGTTTAAGGGGAATATAATAAAGTAAAAAATTATTTTGTTTTAGTTACAAAATATTTTTTCTAAACAGCATCTTTCAGTTTCAAGTAAAATATATTTTGGGTGGCTATCTAACGGATTTTATTTTATGTCCATATGTTGCCTACAGCTCCACTAATTAAGGTTCAAATTGTGAAACATTGATTCCCTACTAGACGACGCGATCGCAGAATTAAAACGCAACAACATACATTTTAAATACATAGTAAAGTATGTAGACGATATTTTGGCAATCATCAATATAGACGACAAAGACGAGATCCAAAACATTTTTAATAAACAACACCCAAAAATCCAATTTACAATTGAAATTGAAACCGATGAAACGCTCGCTTATTTAGACTCTAAACTACAGAGGTTTAACAACAAAATTATCTTTGACTGGTACTCTAAAGAAACATCATCAGGTAGATTAATGAATTTTAATGCTACGCAACCCAAAAACCAAATTTTAAATACCGCGAAAAATTTCATTTCAAGAATATTAAATATTAGCGATCAACAATTCCATAGGAAGAATATACAAATAATAACTAAAATACTCACGGATAATAGTTTCCCTAGAAAAATCGTGAACACGTTAATAAAAGAAGAACAAAGAAAATTATATATAAACAAAACACCTACAGTAAATAAACCAACTTTAGACCAACACAAAAAATTTTACAGTGTTAAATATATTCCAGGTTTAACAGACAACAAAAGCCTACGAACAACCATACAAGCAGAAAATATATGTTTTGCTTATAAACCAAACTCAACTCTCAATACAATTTTTTCTAACATCAAGGCGCCAATTTATAAACAACAACAGAGTAACGTTGTTTATGAGATAAAATGCAAAGGCAACGAAGATCACAGCTGTAAACAGGTTTATATAGGAACAACTAAACGAACACTTGAAACAAGAATAGGAGAACATAAAATGGACATAATTAAAAACAAAGAAACAACTGCATTAGCACAACACATAATAACAACAGGCCACACAGCTGATTTTGACAGGATTCGCATACTTGATAAAGAAAATATAGAGAAAAAACGATTCACAATAGAAAGTCTACGAATACAACAAAACATAGGAATAACAATGAACACTAAAGAAGACACAAACAATATAAGCGCCAGTTACAGAGTTGCTATTAAGTAAAACTTTTCTGTGATATTAGTTTAAGTTTTGTGTATTTATTTAAATTCATGTTTTTATGTTTTTTTGTTTTATGTACAATTCCGTTTCAATGTGAAGGAAAATAGTTTCATATTGTAAGTTCAATCGTAATTTGGTGTATTTTATTATATTAATGTATTGTTTTTTACCATTAAAAAGACGACTTCCTTGATAAAGTCTACAAATATAGACGAAACGTCGGAAAATATGTAAAGAAACGTTGTTTTATTTACACTGGACACTTTAGGCCTTATTAGCTCAATAAATTAACCAATTTAAAATAATTGAATATTTTATTTTAAAGCCATCACAGTGCATCTTAATTTTATTACTATTTCCGTGGATAATTTGTGCACAGAACTGATTTATATGGTTTCATGAAAATATAGAACCTGACACAAAAATAAAGAAAAAAATTGGTTCATTGCTTAATTTTATAGATGAAATAGATTTGAGTGATCAATTATTTTGAAACGAAAAATCCGAAAAATCTTTTGGGCCATAGTTGTCTGTATTAAGAGATAAAAATCCAAAAAATACGTTTTTGGTGCAACACCCTAAAATATAGAGACATAAGAAAATTCACCGGTGGTTTTACAATATTTAACTAACACAGTCGTTCGGGACAAGAGTCATCCACCATAACACTAGTGTAGCCCTGTATTATCAGAAAAAACTTTTTATAAATAGTTTTTAAATGACTTTTTTATGAAGAAGATATTCGTAAAAGAATCGAAAAGCATAAAATATATACACAAATACGAGGGTGGATCAATAAGTCCATGACTTTTAGAATGAAACACAGTTTTTTTCCAAAAAAAAAAAAAAAATATTTTTCAACATAATCTCCTTTTAGCTCAATACACTTAGTCCAACATTTTTCCAATTTTTGTATCTCTTCCAAAAAATAGGATTTTTCGAGGTCCATAAAATGGCTTTTTTTGAGCAATAATTTCATCGTTGGAGCTAAATCTCTTTTCACTGAGCCATTGGTTTGGAAATAGGAAATAGACACTGGGGGCTAAATCCGGAGAACATGGCGGATGAGGTACCAATTCGTAGCCAAATTAAAGGAATTTTGCTATTCAGACACCATTACGTTTATGGTCAGTGGAGATCAAACGCGGCACCTATCTTTCAGACAGCTTACTTAAACCCAACTGATCATTTAAAATCGAAACCACACCGCCATATTAAATGCCTATGGCATTAGCAATCTCACGCACTTTTATTCTACGATCGGCCAGCACCATATCGTGGATTTTTTCGCCATTTTCAGGTATATTGACTTCAATTGGCCGTCCCGAACGTTCAGCGTCATTTGTATTTGTACGACCACTACGAAAGTCAGTAAACCACTTTTTTACCATTGAAATCGATGGTGCAGAGTCCACATGGTATTTATCAATCTTTTCTTTGGTTGATTGATGGTTTTTTTTTTTCGCAAAAAACAGTGTTTAATGAGCACTCGAAACTCACTTTTTTTTCTATTAAAAAAAAAAAAAAAACAAGGTTGTATGTTTTGAACAGCTGTTAAACGCAAAGTAGTCTACTAATAGGTGGTACTTGATGGGAGCAGTGTTGCATTTCATATAACGAAGGAAGTTCGAAAAGTCACGGATTTATTGATCCGCCCGTAGTGTAGAATAAATAAATACGGACATAAAAAGGAGATTCCGAAATTTATTTTTGATTTTTATTGGCAAAATTACCATAAAAACCTATACACTTCACACACACAATGAATATTTTGACATATTATTTATTATTTTATATTTTTACAAATATAAAAAAAAAAATATTACTTTAGATCTTCATCAGTTAAATATTGGAATTTGAAATTTAAAGTGGAGCAAGAACAAATGTGTTTTCTTTTAACACGGCTAAAAACATTGGCATATTTGTTTCAAAAAATTTATGTATATGACGAATAATCGTTCGTTAGAGCCCTTCTGAAGTTGCCAAAAGCGCATTCTAAAAATTCAAACTTTTACCTGAATTTATAATAACCAGAAGCGTATCAGACATCACATATTTATATAGAAACTTTTATTTAACTAATGGGTAATTGAAATTTAACTACATTAGTTCTTAAACACAATGAGTTTGGTTACTATTGCAAATAACTAAATATGAATGTTCCATACAAAATCTTTATTTTTCATCTAAAAGCCGCAAATTGGTTATAAAAGGCACTTATTCCTGCAGATCATGGTAATATCAATAACGCAATGCTGTCCTAGCTCAACTTTTCTTGCTACTACTTATACCACAGATGCAAGTATACCTAATATTGTTTAATTAGTTTTAGAAAGCGCCAAAAATAAAAGCATTTTATATAGCTTAAATAGCCATTTATTCTATAAACTGAAATATACTTAACTATACTACCACTTCGAGACTCATATAGACTATAAAACAAAGCCGAAAGTTAAACAAAAAACGGTTAACCGTATATAACTAAAGACTTAAAAATTTAATAAATATAGCTTCTGTGCACAATTTTTAACCTTATATCTACGATTAATGACTGTTAAATATACTAACTAAGTTACACTCACCAAAGTTATAGAGAAGGAAAAAAAATATACATAAAATATACAGATGATTAAAATTAAAGTTTTATTTTACAGTAGCGGACAATATTTACTTTTCTCCTTTAAATCTAGCACAAAGTATAAATTAAAAGTTGTTCATGCATTATTTTCTCCGTTCTTCTTTTAGTTGGACAGAAAAAATGGGACCAACCATCCTCTTTGGGTGGACCACCAGGCGTATAAGATTCAAAAAGAACTTGTAATTTGGAAATTTATCTTGATTGGTTAGCACGTCTACGGTAATTTTTGTGCAAGTTAGGTCGTGTAAAATATACATATGTATATTATATAAATACGGAAAAGCTTAAAGAAACATGAAAAGTAAAGTAAAACTTGAACTAAAGTTAATAAGTAATAAAGTATACCATTAAAAGGACATTTCAGGTTTCTTGTACACATATACGGTCGAGAATACAGGAGAGACTTTAAATCATATGCATTAAAAATAAAAAGGACATTCGTTTATATACATACAAACTACCGAACTGGATCACTTATCATGATAATCAACAATTCCTTTTCATACATATTTTCTGTGGATGAACATCGACTAGTATATTTTACAGTAGTTTAAATACTTAGAATAGTATTGTGCAATTAAAATATTATAACTAGCTTAAACTATCAATTATAGATTTAAAATATAACGAACGCAAGCCAAAAATTTCCCAGAAATTTCTATTACTTTACGAATATTTCAAAGCAAAACTTAAGTACCTTCAAATTGGTCCTGCTCTTTATCTATAGATTATCGAAAGGGTAAGGTTTTAACACTCTGTGACGGCACAATAAATATGAGCCGGCTATCAATTAAAGTATGTTTTTTTTGGTATCCTCGTAGTAAATCCAGAATTATCTTCATGTCTTATATAGTCTCGGCAATATCCGTAACAACTCTCTGGTTTTCCGTAATATCTGATGCTCATTTTTAATACAGTTTAGAGCCATAGGGAAAAGGTTCAAAAAGGTTTTAAAAACAAAAATTTGATTGTGCCTCAAAAATCGATTTCCATAGCTACTCTTTCGGACAATAATGGCCAGAAAAGCCCGTCATGATCTAATGATCTTGCTAGTGCGAACTTTTAAGTGTCGACTTAATTTTTTTTTATCTAAATTACTTTTTTTAACTGGTATCAGTTAAACTCACAAAACAGTTCTGCCCTTCATTTACTTTTGGGGAAGGTAAAGAGTATGCTAGATTTGTTGCAGCCAATTTTAGTCCTTATAAGTTTACCATATTTTCCCCTTAGTAAGATAATAAACAACAATTAGCTCTTACAAGTACTAAGGAATTTATATTTTATCGATGTTGTTTAAATTTAGCGCTCTCTTTCAATGTACCATATTTTGATCCAACCACCTTTGAGAGAGCTATATGTTTTATATACCATAATGGTTAGTTTTGTCACCTCAAGGTAGCTTGTGCTAATTGTGTTTTTATACCCTATACCACTATGTGGTTAGGGTATAATGACTTTGTGCTGCTGTTTGTAACAACCAAAAATATTTGACCTACACACATCTTTAATTATACCGATCGAATCAGAATCCCTATCTGATTCGATTTAACGATGCCCGTCCGTCCGTCCGTCCGTCCGTCCGTCCGTCCGTCTGTGTGTCCATATAAAGCTTGTAATCAAACTGCAGATGGCAAATATGATTATATTTTGAAATTTGGTATCTGATCTTTTATCAGCCATGGGATGAACGCTATTGAAATTGGAGAGAATCGGTCCATGTTCAGACCTTGCCCCATACAAATGACCCCTGTGAAATCAACATATATTGCCATAAGATCCAAATTATCATACAAATCTTAGTCAAATTGGGTTTTTATGTATATATTACAGCCAATAATTAGTAGTCCAAAAATTATCCCTATTGGATAACTTAGTCATAGGCCCCATATAGAGCTGCTTCCCGATCTTCACTTTAATCTATCAAAAAACGAAAATTTTGCACTGATTGTTCTCAAATTTTGTTTGTATTTAGTTTTGCAAAATACAAGAGACTTTACCAAACATGGTCAGGAGTGGTCCATTTTTGGGCCTAGACCCCATATAGATATAGCATCCGATATGAACTTTTTCATATCTGCAGCCGAAAAAATTAATAAAAATCCCACTCAAATTTGGTTTATGCTTATTTTCTATATCCAGTTAGTTGGACCTGAGAGATAGGGTCTCTAAACGCATGGTATAGGGTATCGTATAGTCGGTCTAGACCGACTATAATTTTCTTACTTATTGTTAATGCAATTTAGAGCCATAGGCAAGGGGTTCGAAAATGAAACCGAAAATGAAACGTTAAAACGTGAAGAGTCGTAAAAAATATTTTTTACACACAGCAAATAAAAACAAGCAAGAAAGTTATGGTCATTCTAGAATGACCTTCCGCCAATCTTAGGGCCAACCATACTACTGGAAATAATTAGAAAGAATAAAGCAGATTTATATAAATTTATCAGATATTCATAGTTCATAGGGGAGCTATACTGGGACGGGGTTGAAAAATTTTCCTATATGGTAAAACATGTGGGAGTAAATTTGGACTTGTAATACCGTGCAAAGAATGGGAACAAATGTTTTTCTTTGAATAGCCGCAACATATATTGTTTTTGCGCTATAGTTACCTTACTACAAAAATCATGATTGTTTCAAATTCTATGATAAGGTTTTCTTAATTTTTTTTTTTTCCTAAAGTTTGAGATTTTTTAAGACGCTGCTCCCTTGTCTTGTCTTAACTTTGAAATGACATGATCGGTTTTATTATGCAGTACGTCAAAGATATTTAATTTGCGCCGGCTTTAGTAATATCTATTTTTTTATACCCCATAATTTTGGAATTATTGGGGCAGAAGTGGAAAAAATTTGTGGTTTTTTTTAAATTTAAAAATTTTTCAATACAAAAAAAACCATAAAAAATAGCATACAACAAATATATACCAGTTCGATCATAAAGTTGAATAAAATATTATTCAAATAAATTTTGTCTCATGAAAATCCATTGTTAATTTCTTGTTTTATTCCCAATAAAGCGAAAGTACTTAGATTTGTCATTTTTTTTCGCAAATTTGTGTAGGGCCAAAAATGTTGTGATTTTTTTTTAACTGTATATCCTTTTTATTACACAATATTTCTTTTTAATCCTTTTTTTTTGTGTTGTCTCCATATAATTTATTTATGTGTGTCTCTCTTTTTCTGATTGTGGCTACCTGCGTGTATGCACCAATTTGCATAATCAGTACTACTCAAAAAGTGCATAAAATAATAGTTAAGAAAAAACTATTGAAAAATGCTGTTCAAATATTAAACGAATATATTTTTTTAATGTGTGCGGCAAACTTATGACCAAAATTTAACGATGCCATTACTCAATTATTTACCAAATTAAATCAATTCAAAAATTCTTTTGAAATGAAGGAAGAAAATATTGACCAATCGCAATACCCAGTTCAATATGAGATAATTACGGCGTTATTTTAAGAAATCCATCTATATCTCACTCCCACTTTTAAATAAAGGTTTAAATATATGTACATATATTTTTTCTAACTGCAACTTTTTCTCAACGTTTAGAACACAAGAAAACACAAGAAAACACATATACATGTAACTATGCTGTGGAGGGTAACTAACAGCGATTTTAAAAACACCTGCAATGGTTCTGCCCCATCATATCAACTGGTGGATTAACACTTCCTGTTCTACATAGAAAGTCACTTTTTGAAAATCCGTGATATACCATGAAACAACATTTTATCACGCCCCGCCCCCTTCCCCTTCATTATCGAGATGATTTAAGATCGCAGATTTACAATCAACTTGAGATGAACGATAGTATAAGAGACCTTGAGCTAACAAAAGAGAGAGCGGAGCTTTTAGGCACTCGCGTAAGAGAGCAAAACTTCTTCAAAAATTACGGAAAGTCAACCGTGCGCCGCACAGTGAGACAGCCCTATAGTAACCGCAGCAAAAAATGGTTTTTGGCGTGTCGTCCATTTTGGAAGAAATTTTCACAGTATATTAACAGATATATGAGTAACAATTCCCTGAAATTTCAGCCTCATAACTTCATTACTTTTTGGTATAGAGCAAGTCAAAGTTGAGGTATGCCAACGCGCTTGAAATATGTTAGTTCAATATGTAATATTCAAAAGCTTATTAATAAAAAACTACATAATAAATATAACTTTAAAGTATTTTTTTAATTAATTTAGTTGCTATAGAATGGGCAGGTGAAAAAATAAATTAGAAAAAAAAAAAACACAAAAAAAAATTTCTTAACAACAGAATTGTGGTGTAAAAATTGAACATTTTGCATTTTCAATGGACTAGGAAATATAGAGCAGCCCATCGCCCTAGGTGCGAACTTATATCAAATGAAAGACAGAAGTCTCAGCTTTCGTTTAAAGTAAAGGACATATAGCAAAAGTTTGCAAAAGTACTTTACACATACAAAAAACTACAAAAAATACGCAACGCGCACATTCTGCCGCTATACGTATGTTAGTATGCAATAACATGTTTACAACTTTTTACTTTTATTTTTTTTTTAATTGTTTACAACTATTCACTTATTGTTTATTATTATTTTATTTACATTATTCATTTGATTGATAATTTTTTTGAAGGTCATTGACTTTGGAGCATATGTGGAGCAAAACCTACTGAAATGAATAATTTGGATGCAGTTATCTGGAGAACAAATTCAGCTGAAGCATTGAAATTTGGAATTTCGCCGCTACATGCTCGAACAAAATTCATGGAATGTATATTACATATCAGTTATAATAAAAGTTTTAATGCGTGGAGGACAAATAAAGACACAAAAGAACAGAAAGGAGCTGTCAAAACTGAAATAAAAAAAATTTCAAATTAGTTCTGAGTTTAAAAGTCGATGTGGTGAAACAAGTCATGGGAACAACCAATGATGGTAATGTCTCTAGAAGATTTTTTGAAAATCCAGAAATAACCGCTGGCATAACTGGTGCAAATGTAGACTTAATTCATATAGTATTAAATACTATATATAGTAGTAAAAATATAGATGGTAAATTCCATACGTATTGCATGGACACTGCAAAATTGTATGTAGAGTTTTATGGCTGGTATTACATGCATATCACTGTGCATAAAGTTCTCATTCACGGCAGCAAAATGATATCTGAGGCTATATTGCCAATAGGTTTGTTTGCAATTTTTATTTTTGAAAGTATTTTTTTAAATTTTATTTAATATTAACTTTTTTTTCGCTACAGGAAGGTTATCCGAAGAAGCGCAAGAAGTAATGAATAAAGAGTATAGAAACTTTAGGCTATTCCATTCTCGTAAAAATTCACGTATTTCTACGAATGAATATATAATGCACTATTTGCAAATATCATCAGATCCTTATATTAATTCATTTAGAATGAGAATGAAATTGAAAAAATTAGAATACCATGATGATATTAAGAAATTACTGATAGAATGAAAAAAACATTGTTCTTTTTTATTGCATTTCAATGGGAGGTGGGCGTAATAGTGAGGGTATTATTGTAATTTTTGCATGAAACATTTTATATGATATAAATTACAGTAATATCAAATTTGAAGGTTGTACCTAAAATATTTTAGAAAATATGGTACTTTTTATGTTGAGGTTGTATAGGTGGTGGGGTAAAAGTGGGCCAAAGTTCAAAATTTTTCCGATAATGTTTGTGACAATATAACATTCAAGTATACCAAAATTGAAAGTTATACCAAAAGTATTACGGACAATACGGCATTTTACAAATTTCGATTGTATGGGAGGTGGGCGAAAAAGTGGGCGAATTTTCTTAATTTTTTTTTAAACTGGAATTGTCTCAAAAATAACCTGTGCAAAATTTCAGAGCTCTACAATGACTCCTTGTATTTAATGCCGGCGTTGTCTCACTGTGCGCCGCACAGTGGACCATTTGACGAGAAGGCGGTCAAAAATCTATAACATTTGATTGGATTGGAATTTTTATATGCGGTTTTTTTGTTTGGTAGATGAGACTTCAGCCTATAAGTTTTGCTATAAAATGTAATTCTCGACCGAAAATAAAAAAAGTTACGGAGGGTTTAAAATACATTTTCATTTGTAGTTGAATTTTAGTACAAAAGTGAAGTGTTAAAAGGTAAAAAAAAAGTTTTTTTTTAACATAATGTCTTATTTTGTGAGTTAATTTTTCAGCTAATACTTTTTAAAAATTTTTTAAGTTAATTTTTTCAGAAAATGGCAAACTTTGGCCCCCGTAAACTTTTTAGTCCTAATGTACACAAGGGCCAAAGGTTGTTCTTTTTTTTGAAAGATCCCGAGTTAAAATATAATTTATTAAGCAGCAAACGTAAAAGTTACCTTATATTGGTTCAAGATAGAGAAGTTTCAATGAAAAACTCGTATATATATATATATATCAATTTTGATGGTAAATTTATGAAATATAACAATTTTTGTTGTAAATTTACAAAATATATAAATTTTTAAATCAAGAAAATTTTTTTAACTATATAAAAAAAAGTGTAACTTATTATTAGTGTAATGAAAAAGTACTTTAAATCAACAAATTTTAGTAAAAATTTCTTCTAATAGCCTTGATTTTCATCTTCTAGAAGTTGTTTAGCTTCTTCGTCTAATTCAATAGAGGTAGTTTTCCATTTTTGACGAATGTTGGACATACATGGATCTGAAGTGCACAACAAAATAGTGATAAGGTCTTCATTAGTACAACATCTGCACATTTTCCTTGTGTTGTGCTCGCGAAAGAATCTGTAGTCTTTGTTCCTTGTTTTGAATTATTTGTTCCCTATGGTACAAAATTTTATGAACTATGGATGGCATAAATCTCCAAGAGTATTTTTCATTATAAAGTATAGCTGTTTTATTGGCGTACTCTCCATATTTTTTTGCATTTATCTTTCTGCTGCATGTTAGAACTTGTAATATGTTTTTGAATAGTCTTATTAATTCATCATCTACACCTGTTATAGATGTTGCAGTTTCCGGATCGGAAAAAAATATTCTTGCAGTATTTCCATCATTTGTGTTTCCTTCCCCTTGTTTTTGTTGGTCGATTACGGGGCCTAGCTGTAGATATTTTTGTTCAATATGTTTTTTTTTGCTTTCATTTTGCTTCATTTTCTTTGTTTTTTTTTCACTGTTTCGCCTAACAGACCAAATTCCAAATCATAACCCAATTTAATAATATGCTCCATGAAACGTATTCTAGCATGAAGAGGGGACATTCCAAATTCGTAGGCTTCCTTCAAAATATCGTCTTCTGGTGGGGGTTGGCTTAATTGACTTGATGTCTTTTGGCATATAATGCAGCTTGACGTTGGCTTTGTTCCAGTTGAAGCTTGTGCAATTTTTCCATCAATCACTGTGAGACACATTTTAAAATATACTTCAATGTCTTGGTCATCAAATTTAAATATTACTGGTTGAAGTTCCTTATTTGATCTTTTATTTTTTGAACTTCTTCAGCGATGACATCTTTGGTTTCCTTTTTGAATGCAAATTTTATTGGTCTGCAATACTTTGTTGAAGAAGGAATTTAATTTTTCCATATATCAATTTCTGTTGCTATACTAGTTGACGGCTCTAAGACGATATACCTTTTTGTTAAGCGAAATGGAACGAAAGATACCATAAATAAATTAGCATCTGATGAATTTTCGGCATTAAATTGCTTGTATTGTTTCTGACCAGAGGATTCATCACATCCCCATTTAGAAATTAAAGTAATGCTGCCATTACCAATTCTTTTTAAATGATCAGTATCAAGCCAACCAACTTTTGTATTCATAACACTCAGACGGATGGACGGACATCGTTTAATCTACTCAGAAAGTGTTTTTGAGTCGATCCGTATAATAAAAGATGGATAAAGGTCCAATATTTTTGGCAGTTACAAACATCACCTCAAACTTAATATATCCTAACCACATAGTGGAAAACTTTTGTATTCATAAGTTTTGCAGAAAATATCTAACCTTGGGTCAGAAAAATTGTTCTGGTGCACACGGGCGGAAACTGGCGTGTATATTATGGGGTATAAGAGAATAGGGGAGAGTTCGGACTATAGAAGAGTGCAAGATTTTTTCTGACTGCTTCTGGCTGACAGGAGTTATGCTCTATTAAGTAGGAGACTTTCGGAAAATTTGGACCTTTTTTAAAAAAAATTTTTTTTTTAAAACTTGGAACGACTCAGTGATTTTACATTTTTGGCGTTAATAGTATGGAAGCCGCAAAATTATATAAAATTTATCTTACTTCAAAATCTTTTAAATCAAATAAGTTAAAGTCATTCAAAAATAAAAATTTACAAATAAATTTTTAATTTTAGAAAATACTGAGAAAGTCCATTTTCGAGGACCCTGTTCGCTACGGTATAGTTGAGATACAGTCGCAATTTTTTGGCTCCCTAGGTCTACTGGTATCTACTTTCAAATGAATAACATAACTTTAAAATCGGTAACAAAAACAAAATGATTTTTGGCCGCCTTCTCAAAATATGGTCCACTGTGCGCCGGTACCGGCATAAGCCATATGCCAATTTTTATACAACAAAAAATAATGTGTATTTTTGTTACGATATACGAGGTCTTTTTGAGAAGCTCGACGAAAAATATGTCGCCAGTGAGTGGCGGATATTTGCTGAAAGTAGCAGAGAAAGCCTTAAGGCCATTTTACTATATATTGACAACGAAAAGCCATCTATACCCATATTAAGAAATTTGAAATATGAAAATCAAAATTGGTATATAAATAATATAATAATATAATATAAGTAATATAAAGTATCCTACATTGATTAAAATTAACTATGTAATTTTACCACCACTACATATAAAGCTGGGCTTAGCTAAAATTTTTGTTGAAGCACAAGTTTAGGAGAGTAGAGCCTTTGCTCATTTAAAAACAATATTTCGAAATCTTCCATTTGCAAATTAAAAAAAATGGTTCTAAGACCCACCTTTAAAGGGTTGTTATCACCAGATGAGAAATGAATTCCATATTTCGATAAATATAAATATATTTGCTTGAAAACTATTAAAAAATTGGTAAATAGTAATTAAATGCATTTTATATGCATGTCACTAAAAATGCATTTCTTGCTTTCAAGTTTTAACTTTTTTCCGGAAAACTTTGGTTCCATGGTGAATGATTTTATCAAGATCGTAAAACCATGGACCAACATCATAAGGGACTGTGGAATGAAAATAGGATGAGAGATTTTATTTGGTACTTGGAGAATAAAACTCTGGAAAACAGAGGAGAAAAACCAAAAACCTAATTATTTCTAGATTATGCTTTGTTAATCCCATTGACTAAAATACTTGTTAACTTTGTTTGTTAAAAAATATATATTAAATGCTTCTCAAAAGAAATGTTGTATTAATTTTGGCATTACTGGTAAAAAAAAAATTTTTTTTTCTGTCAAAACTAGGTATTTTAACTTTATCGGGAACAAAAAACGGATTTAACCATGGATTGTATTACATATTATAAACTAACAAAAAATCCGGCTGTCAAACACTGACAAATTGGCAACATGCTGACAATTTCATTTTAGATGTAAAATTTTACCAGGGGTTGCAAATGACAAAACATTTAAACCCGTTTTCATACAACTGACAATAATTGACACTCAAAATGACATAACGAAAGCCAGACACAAGAATTTTGTTGCTTTACATTTTACTGAATTTTTTGAATTAAAAAATTTTATAATTTCTGGGAAAAGAAACAATTTTTTCCACATGTGTCTCAATAATACCAAAACTAAAGACAATATCAAAAAATGATATTAAGAAGACTTAATATGAGAACAAAATCAAATGCTTTGTACCAAAGTTACGACAAGATGTATGGAACAGCCTTTTCAAAAATCGAAAAATTTTAGAAAAAAATTAAAAACCTTAGCAAAAAATTTGATTTAAAGGTTATTAAGGTCGATTCAGTAGACATTTAAATGAGGCCTAGGTTTGATCATATATAAATTTCAACGGAATAGGCTGGTAAAAGTTTATCAATATAAAATAAATGTTTTTCACTTCTATTCTCACTTACAAGGTTTTCTAAACCAAAAATTTTATTGCTCCTCAAAAACGATTTCCACACATACTCGTTTGGACAATAATAACCTTAAAAGCTCGTCCTGGTTAAATATTGTACCGTAATATTAAAAACTTTATAATTTAAAAATATATTAACGATCTTGTCAAAACAAATTTATACGCGTCGACTAATTTTTTTTATCAGTTCTGAACTTCACTTATTTATGGCGAAAGTATATAGCATCTTCGATTTAATTGAGCCGAGTTTAACAATTATAAATATATTTTTGCCTTAGTATAATAATAAGCAAATATGGTACTCATACGCACGCAGTAGAGGTTTGACAGGTTACACATGCTAAGAAAATTACATTTTATCTCGGTGGCACCCTGTTACAATGTATCATATTTTGATCAAACCACCTTTGAATGAGCTATATATTTTGTATACCAGTAATGGTTAATTTTGCTACCTGAAGGTAGCTTATGCTAATTGTGCTTTTAAAACTTACAGTAATTAGGCCATTTGAACCACAGTACTTTGCACACTTACTGTCACACAGTTCATGGTAAGTGAGTAGCCTACAGAAACTTGGAACTTCCTGTTAACTTACTTTTATGAACTTAAATGATTCTTTATTTATTCGTTAAGTGTACTGGCCATCCCCTCATTGGCATTCATGTTTGTCATTGAATTTTAATAACATACCAAGCCAGAAGGCTTATAAAATCATTCGTCCCACAATTTGTTACTAATTAATAATTCTCATCAAAATCTTTGTATGTCATTTAGTATATGTAAGTATATCAGCAACAAAAACAAGAAATAGCAATAATAAACTTCATGCAAAAAACTTTTAAACTTTGCATACTTATGAACACTCACCATGTGTAAAAGTCAATTGGGGTAAAAAATGTTTTAACATATTGTACATAGCCAGGCCATATAGTGGTGCAAGAAAAATAAACCCCAAAGACATGAAAAGTACATGAAATGTTTTGTAGCTCTTTAAGGGAGCTATTTTGGAATAGTCATATTTTTTAACTAAATCTACATAATAAGTTAATAAGAGTTTTTTACCTTTATATCGTACAAGTTTGGCTCCCAGTGTCCATCAATAAAATTCGGTCAAACTACTTTAAAAACCCGCCTGCATATTAACTAGAAGACATTTTATTTATGACTATATCTGGTAATCGTAAATATTCCTAGAAGATTTTTCAGAAAAATTAAAAGTATAATATCCTTAAAATCTTTAGCTCTTACTATCTTATATTTAAATAAAAATAATCGCCTACCATAGCCCAATAATAACCAGTATTCACGATAAAGGCTAGAGGTATCGTACAATAGACCATTACCTCTCCATTTTCACAACTTGACAGGACTGTCTCAAATTATCGACTTATGGCTACTATTGAACTGACACAAATCATGAAATGACAACATAAATCAGTGGCACCCTACCTAATCTCCATACGAGTAAATTTATGTGTGGTATGTGTGTTCAGAATAACGATTTCGTCTACAGGTAGGTAAAGTTACATTTAACTTGAATATATCTTTCGGGAATAAAGTCGACATTTTGAAATCTTGTTCATTTTTAGATCTACACCATTGTCTTCCTAGAAGTTATTTAGCTTCCGTAGGAAAATAAGTATTTGCAATTTTTTTAAAATAATTCAATATGCAGATGTAATAATGTTCACTTCGGTTCTTATTTTAGTCTTGGTCTAAAATTAATCCACTAATAACCTGATATTGTCAAGACTCATATGTATATACTTAAGCACTCAATCAAAATCGAAACTTTTACTAATATTGACGACAAAACTCAAGTTAAAGTGAATTTCTGGAAGGCCTGTAATATAGCTGATGACAGCAATGTATGAATATGCTTGTAATTGGCATATCACAATTATAACGTTCTTGTTTATTTTTTCCTCTGCACTTTTACTTTAACTTAACTATGTTAAACTTTGAGTGTAAAACTACTTTACACACTCGCTGGTATTTCGCAAATACCGAAATACCAACAACAATTTACCAAAATATTGTGGTTATCTGAACTTGGCATTATAAGTATATATGTTTGTATATTACTGAAATATCCTACCTTCCCGTCGTCCTCTATATATAAAATTTAAATATGAGTTTGTAAACGATTCTTGGTATATATAGTTGTTCTTTAACTTAAAGGATGTATATATTTACTTCAATGCATTTTGAAAGCCAATTGTATTGCCAAATTTACAGAACTAACTTTTTTTATATTTAGGTATTTCGTTCTTGTGTAATGCCACTAAAAATAAAGAGAACAGCAAGGTGCTTATTGTGATTAAGCATAAAATGACCTTAGAATACCCTCCAAGAATGTTAAAAGTTATTTTAAATTTTTTATATTTTCAAATTTCCATGTTTTAACATTATTAGTTTTTAAAAGTACTGTCTACGCCCACACATAAAACAAGCTCCACTTTTTATAAACGAAGGCGTAATTTCATATAGAACAAAGAGGGCAATAAATAAAATCCACTAAAAATAAATATCATGCAAATATGCGAAAAAGTTTCAAAAGATGACTTAATTATATCCTGTTATTTCTATAAGTATGATAGGGCCATAACATATTTCCTCCATTCAATTCAGTTCAATACAAATACTTCAATCTCAGTTTTGATCATCTCCTTAGTTGTACCTCAATAATACAAACTTATACAGATAGATTTATTATAACTTTTTGTAGGGTATGAGAAATATAATTTAATATTAATATATTACAACCACAACTTCGTAGTCTAATGCATGACAGAAGCTGATTTACAATTCCAAGGTATGCTTGAATGATTTATTTGGTTTTTGTTTGTTAGTTTTTATGTGGATTTCAATTTATCATATTTGGTTTACAATCAAAATTGTTACTGCACATGTGTGGTATCTTATTTGTTCATACATGGTAACATAAAAGTAAATATACAGTTAAAGCAAATAAAATATTTATATCCTAATATTTTTACTAGTTATTGTAGTTCTAATATTCTTTCATATAAGAAAACTTTGCAGATGCTTAGACTCAATTCCATATTTTTCAACACATGGAACATAACACATATATAAAGTATTAAGATTACGAGTGCATATAAATTTATACGAAAAATTTATAAAAATGCTCATTTCTATATGGTGTCTTTGCGATATTCTACTTGAACTGTAACCGATATCTGTTGCAATAGCTGTAGAATTAATAATCATATCATCAATACAGATAATATATTTTTTCGGTCACACCACATTGTATTCGATAAAATTTGGTATGACTCTTATTTATTTATTTATTTATTTATTTATTTATTTATGATTTCCCATACAACAAGATTTATAATCTTATAATTAAAGTATAGGAGTTTTACATTGAATTGAAATAGAAAATTTGAACAAATTTGTCTTAAAAACTAATAATGGTAAATATAAAAATATTAAATAATTTTATAGAAAAAAAAAAAAAAAAAAATAACGAATTATAACCAAAAATGTTAATACAAATATTAGTAAATAAAATAATAAAAAATAAAAATTTATATTTTTTGACCTCTAACTCCGACAGAGATTTATATATGATGTCGTGAAAAATGGAATATTTTATTTAAAAGAAGTAAGAATATTATAGTCGGTCTAGACCGACTATACGATACCCTATACCATGCTTTTAGAAACTCTATCTCTTAGGCCCAACTAACTGGATATAGAAAATAAGCATAAACCAAATTTGAGTGGGATTTTTCTAAATTTTTTTGGCTGCAGATATGAAAAATTTCATATCGGATGTTATATCAATATGGGGACTAGGCCCAAAAATGGACCGATCTTGACGATGTTTGGTAAGTTCTCTTGTACTTTGGAAAAATATATACAAACAAAATTTGAGAAGAATCAGTGCAATATTTTTGTTTTTTTGATAAATTTAAGTGAAGATCGGGAAGCAGCTCTATATGGGGCCTATGACTAAGAGTTGTCCAATAGGGATCATTTTTGGACTACTGATTAATTGATGTAATACATACGTACAAACCCAATTTGACTAAGATTTGTATGATAATTTGGATCTTATGGCAATATATGTTAATTTTATAGGGGTCACTTGTATGGGGGCTAGGTCTGAATATGGACCGATTCTCACCAATTTCAATAGCGTTCATCCCATGGCCGATAAAAGATAAAACACCAAATTTCGTCAAAATATATTCATATTTGCGACCTGCAGTTTGATTACAAGCTTTACATGGACACACAGACGGACGGACGGACGGACGGACGGACGGACGGACGGACGGACATCGTTAAATCGAATCAGATACCATGCGTTTAGAGACCCTATCTCTTAGGCCCAACTTACTGGACATAGAAAATAAGCAAAAACCAAATTTGAGTGGGATTTTTATTAATTTTTTTGGCTGCAGATATGAAAAAGTTCATATCGGATGCTATATCTATATAGGGACTTGGTCCAAAAATGGACCGATCCTGATCATGTTTGGTAAAGTTTCTTGTATTTTGCAAAAATATATACAAACAAAATTTGAGAAGAATCAGTGCAATATTTTTGTTTTTTAATAGATTTAAGTGAAGATCGGTATGCAGCTCTATATGGGGCCAAAGGTATCATTTTTGGAATACTCATAATTTGTATGGGGGCTAGGTCTGAACATGGACCGATTCTCACCAATTTCAATAGCGTTCATCCCATGGCCTATAAAAGCTTATATACCAAATTTCATTAAAATATATTCATATTTGCGACCTGCAGTTTGATTACAAGGTTTACATGGACACACAGACGGACGGACGGACGGACATTGTTAAATCAACTCAGAAAGTGATTCTGATTCGATCGGTATAATTAATGATGGGTCTAGGTCAAATATTTTTGGTTGTTACATACAGAGCACAAAGTCATTATACCCAAACCACATAGTGGTATAGGGTATAATAACACAAGGGAACAATGGTTCTGTTGATTAAGAACTGAATATTGTTTTTAAGGTTATTTGGGACGCTGAATCCAAATCTGCCCTTGGTTTTTTTCTATCAGCTCGACTTTTCGAGATATACCGTTATGTTCAAAATTAAGGCACTTCCGCTACATATATTGCAATAACTTGAAAACGGTTCACCATATTAAATTAAAAAAAAAATCCGAAACTCGCAAACAATATTCTCTTAAAGCCGTGCTTACTTTGTTTTTAAATTTTCCAAGTAGTTTTAGAGATATCGTTCAAGTTTTGAAAAAAAATTAAAATTTTTAAAAAAAAAACATTTTTTTTGTTTTTAAAAATTCCTAAAAAATAAAAATGGGACAAAAATCACAGTTTTGGTCTACAAACAGTTAGTTAAGTATATTTCGAATAAAATGAGCTTTATTTCATTGCAATCGGTGCACAACTTTTGATTTTGTTCACGATTTACTGAATTGATATAAATCGCGATTTCCATACAAAAATAACATTTTCTAATGTGTAAGTGTTTGTATGTAATAAGTTAGTTTTTTATGATTCTAAGAATTAAAAAAATTAAATAATAAAAAAAGATTATTTCATTTTTATGGTTGCGGTAGCAAACTCATAACGCCTATAAATTTTATTGTCCCTTTATGACACCTAGTCAGTTCACAGTCAATTAAAGAGAAAAAAGAAAAGTCCACTTGTTTTTATTGATGTGTGGTTTACCGTTGGTAACGGATGATCTTTTAAAGGAATTCCCCTGAACACATGTGTTCATTCATAAGTGACTGTCAATAAAATTGTGGATATAATTTTTTTTGGTACTTCAGTAAAAAACTACTAAGTATTTTTATGGGTTCATTCAACCAATTTTTCTCATTCAACAAGTGTTTACGAAAGCGAAAAGTATAACGACAAAAAATATAAATCATTTTACATTGAACATTTAATCAGTCAACACAAAAAAGTTCAATTTTGTTCCCGTGTGTTATTTATTGAAAATTGTGTTACTTTGATATATACTTCAAAATTGTGCAATGGCTACGTCAAGAAACACCTGTAAAATCAATCCCAACTATTTTTGTAACATATGTGGCGATACACGTTTATAAAAAATAGAAAAAGTGTGTCAGATTTTATTAAAAAAAATTTATTTTGACTACTTCGGATTTACCATGGAAACCCGTGACAAGTACTGGATTCCTAATACTGTATGTAAAAACTGTGTAGAGTATTTAAGGTTATGGGCAAACAAGCAACGGACCCACTTCAAGTATAGAACACCAATGATCTGGCGGGAACCTTCGAATCATTATGATGATTGTTATTTTTGCGCTGTCAACATAACAGGCATTAACAAAACAAACCGGTCTAAATGGATTTATCCTAACGTGTTGTCTATTACCCAACCAGTCCTGTACTCTAGTGAGGATTCAGAACCACAACCATCTACATCTACACACAATTTCCACGACCTACGACAAAATGTTCCTTCACCAATTTCTGAATTTGGATCAGATGACTTGCATTTAGATATTTCTTCTGAACGCGAGCAATTTAATCAGGAGGAGCTTAGTGATTTAGTGAGAGACCTTGGACTTTCTAAAAAAGCATCTGAAATTCTTGCTTCTCGATTAAAGCAAAAAAATCTGTTAACCCAAGGAACAACAATTTCATACTACCGTAACAGAGAAAAAAACTTACTTCCATTCTTTTCCGAAGACGATGAATTTGTTTATTGTTCCGATGTTCCTGGTTTAGTAACAGCGATGGGATTAGAGGAGTATGATCCAAATGACTGGCGACTATTTATAGATTCTCCTAAACGCAGCCTAAAATGTGTACTTCTGCATAACGGTGATAAATTGGGTTCGTTGCCCATTGCACATTCAACTAAAGCTAAAGAAGAATATTCTACAATTGCCTCAGTTATAAATAAAATAAAGTACAACGAACACCGCTGGCTAATTTGTGTGGATCTAAAAATGGTGAATTTTCTTCTAGGCCAACAAGGTGGCTACACAAAATATCCGTGTTTCATTTGTTTATGGGATAGCAGAGCCAGATCTGAACACTGGAGTAAGAAAGACTGGCCTTCGAGGGAAGCTATGGTTCCAGGAAACCACAATATAGTTAATCAACCACTTGTGCCCAGGGATCGCATAATACTGCCACCTCTCCATATCAAGCTAGGACTTATGAAACAATTTGTCAAAGCTCTCAACAAGGACGGTGATTGTTTTAGATATATCAGTAAAAAGTTCAACAATTTGAGTTCGGAGAAACTGAAAGCTGGCATTTTTGATGGCCCTCAAATCAAAAAATTAATCAATGATGAAAATTTTAGTAATTCCATGACAGATATTGAAAGAAATGCTTGGAATGAATTTGTTTGGATAGTGCGCAATTTCCTGGGAAACAAAAAGGGTGAGCACTATTCGGACCACGTGGATAACATGTTGTCACATTTCAAGCAGCTTGGTTGTAATATGAGCATTAAGGTGCACTACCTACACAGTCATTTGGATTGTTTCCCTGAAAATCTTGGAGACTTCAGTGAAGAACAAGGTGAACGTTTCCATCAAGATATCCGCACTATAGAGGAGCGGTACCAGGGTCACTGGGATAAGCATATGATGGCGGACTATTGCTGGAACATTAAAACAAATCCCTCTAAACAAGGTTATTTAAGAAAATCTTACAAAAGAAAATTTTTCGATGAGTTGTAATTACATTGTAATATTTGTGTATTAAAATTTTTTATTTTTCTTTAAAATTCTCTTTTTGTGTTAAATTAAAAAGTATAGCTGACCATAAAAATGAAATAATCTTTTTTTATTACTTAATTTTTTTAATTCTTAGAATCATAAAAAACTAACTTATTACATACAAACACTTACACATTAGAAAATGTTATTTTTGTATGGAAATCGCGATTTATATCAATTCAGTAAATCGTGAACAAAATCAAAAGTTTTGCACCGATTGCAATGAAATAAAGCTCATTTTATTCGAAATATATTTAGCTAACTGCTTGTAGACCAAAACTGTGATTTTTGTCCCATTTTTATTTTTTTAGGAATTTTTAAAGAACAAAAAAAATGTTTTTTTTTTTTTAAATTTTAATTTTTTTTTTCAAAACTTGAACGATACATCTAAAACTACTTGGAAAATTTAAAAACAAAGTAAGCACGGCTTTAAGAGAATATTGTTTGCGAGTTTCGGATTTTTTTTTTAATTTAATATGGTGAACCGTTTTCAAGTTATTCCAATATATGTAGCGGAAGTGCCTTAATTTTGAACATAACGGTATATCTCGAAAAGTCGAGCTGATAGAAAAAAACCAAGTGCAGATTTGAAATCAGCGACCTCAAATTAGTAAAAATTTGCTATAAATTTCAAATCAACACAAAAAAAGTTCAATTTTGTTCCCTTGTGTAATTAGACATATCATTCGCTAAAATTAATATAAAACCTAGGGTGTTAGCAAAATCCGTAGAACACAGTTCTGCTATTGTGAAAAAATATTCGACAAATTCAATTTACAATGGAGGTAGAACACGTTTAAATTCTATTACAATAAGTCAGGTGCAATAGCTCGTATAAAATTGGTATCAAAAACCGACAGCTTTTGGACGAGTAGTCAATTTTTACTCCAATCATAGTAAGCGTGTTATAACAAACGCGGCAAACACATTTACGATGCTCACAATAACAATAAAATAAAACAAGTAAGAAAATTATATTCGGTCTAGACCGACTATATGATACCCTATACCATGCGTTTAGAAACGCTATCTCTTAGGCCCAACTAACTGGACATTGAAAATAAGCAAAAACCAAATTTGAGTGGGATTTTTATTAATTTTTTTGGCTGCAGATATAAAAAAGTTCATATCGGATGCTATATCTATAAAGGGACTAGGTCCAAAAATGGACCGATCCTGATCATGTTTGGTAAAGTCTCTTGTATTTTGCAAAAATATGTACAAACAAAACTTGAGAAGAATCAGTGCAATATTTTTGTTTTTTAACAGATTTAAGTGAAAATCGGGAAGCAGTTCTATATGGGGTAAAAGGGATCATTTTTGGACTACTCATTAGTGGATGTAATGAACGCATACAAACCCAATTTGAGTAAGATCTATATGACAATTTGGATCTTATGGCAATTTATGTCGATTTCATATGGGTAATTTGTAAGGGGGCTAGGTCTGAACATGGACTGATTCTCACCAATTTCAATAGCGTTCATCCCATGGCCGATAAAAGCTTATATACCAAATTTCATCAAAATTTATTCATATTTGCGACCTGCAGTTTGATTACAAACTTTACATGGGCACACAGACGGACGGACGGACGGACGGACGGACGGACGGACATTGTTAAATCAACTCAGAAAGTGATTCTGATTCGATCGGTATAATTAAAGATGGGTCTAGGTCAAATATTTTTGGTTGTTACAAACAGCAGCACAAAGTCATTATACCCAAACCACATAGTGGTATAGGGTATAAATATAGGATATTCAAAAAAGTCTAATTTATTTAGAAATATCATGCATTGCAATTCCTATCCCAGAATGAAATATTTATGTTGCCCAACTGACGAGCAGCCATTCTCCAATTTCAGACAACAGACACCATAATTCAATTACTAAATTGAAAAAAAAAATTCTTACATCTGTCAATTACGAACCAAACTTTAAGGAATTGAATTAAATAAATTGAAATCGATGGTTTGCAGGGCTCTCCAAGAAAACAAAAATAGGGTTGATCTAGTGTGACTAAAATTCCAAAACAAATATTGGCACTAAAGTTCCTATGATTGAGCTCAAGGTCAATGATTTTTTTTTATATAAATATTCTCCTTATTAACTCAAAAGAAAAAAAAAGTTTAAGACGGATACTGCCACGGCTCCAAGAATATACGGTCTTCCGAAAATCCACAAAGAGGGATATCGTTCACGTCCTATTTGTTCTAGCATAAACGCCCCATCTAGTAAACTGTGCAAATATATAACCGCGATTTTAAGAAGAATCACAGTAAATTCAGTATATAATGTTAAGAATTCAACGCAATTTAGGAATAAGATTAGAAATTTGACTTTACAGGAAGATGAGAAATTATGTTCGTTTGATGTTGTGTCTTTGTTTCCTAGTATTACTGTTGATCTAGCATTAGTTATAATAGAAGATAAATGTGACGAAATTGCGAGTTATACAACTATGACGAAAAGATTATTTCTACGATTTGTGAAATTCTGTATTAAAGATAATAGGTACTTTAAATACTATGGAGAAATATATACCCAGAAAAAAAATTTACCAACGGGATCACCGGTATCCCCTATAATTGCTGATATTGTGATGGAAAGGCTTCTGGATAGGGTTAACAACAACAACAGAAAAACTTAAAATCTTGACGAAATACGTGGATGATATTTTTAGTATAGCTCGGGAGAGTGCAATTGAGGAGATTTCGATGAAATTGAATAGTTTTCACCATAGTATTAAGTTTACAGTTGAAAAGGAGTGCAATAACAGATAACCGTAACTTGACACGATGCTCATCAGGGAAAACGACAATATTAAAATAGATTGGTATCAGAAACCAACAGCTTTCAGCTGAATTATTAACTTTCATTCAAACCACCCAAAAAGAATAATAATAAACACAGGCAATAACCTCATTAAGAGAGTATTAAACATCAGTGATAGAGAATTTCATAAAAATAATACAAATAAAATAAAAAATATATTACATGTCAATAATTTCCCTAAGGAGCTTACGAAAAAACTAATAAGAGATATTATATATGAAAAGCAAGACTGTAAAAAAGTAACTGAAGACCCAATTATTTACAAATCTTTAACGTACGCCACCGGAATTTCTGAAAGATTTGAAAAATTACATCTATTTAATGGTGAAAATATTACAGTTGCACATAAAACTGACAACAATATGGCTAAACTATACAGTAAAACCAAGGATAAAATACAGGCAATGGAAAGATCCAACGTAATATATAGAATTTCATGCAATGGTGGTGAAAATATGATATGTGATAAAGTCTATGTGGGCACTACGAAAAATAAATTAAAATCACGCATAGCAGGCCACAAATCAGACCAAAGGAGTAAAACGCAAAAAACTGCACTTACACAACATTTTGTAGGGAACAATGACTCACCAAATTTTGACGATGTGAGAGTATTATAAAGCGAGAAAAATTATAGACGCTTTCACATGTTAGAAATGCTCCACATTATTAATACACCAACAACAAAGAGAATGAATTTTAAAGCTGATATTAACAGTTACGATCAAAGTTATAAATTTTTGATAAACAAAGGCACAGGGAAATAGTTAGTTTAAGTATATTTCAGTGTAAGCAACTATAGCTTAAAATATTTAGTATTTTCATATAAACATTCACTGTAAGTTTTTTGTATTCATGTTAAATGTATTGTAATAATTATTGTTGTTATATTATCTTATTGTTATTTATACATAATACATATACTTAAGTTATTGTTTTTTTGTTAAAAATTTTAGGGAAGAATCCTGATGATCATATTCAAAGAGTATTGAAATATTGTGTTAATAAGGAGAATATTTATATAATAAAAATCATTGACCTCAAGCTCAACCATATGAAGTTTTATTGACAATTTGAAAGGTCGAAAAAATACAACTTTAACATTAATTTCAAACATTGGTACGTTATGTTACTTAATTTTCGAAAGTAATAATATTATGGTCCGTCTAAACAAATATACGGTACCATAAACCATGCGCTTAGAGAAAGGAGCTTAAGTGCAACTAAATGGATGTAGAAAATAAGCATAAACCAAAGTTTAGTGGCAAAGTTATTAATTTTTTTGCCTGAAAATATGAAAGAGTTCATAGCGATTGCCATATTTATATGGGAACTAGTCACTTATATTATCAAAAACACATACAAACCAAATTTGAGAAAAATTTTAACAAAACTTTTGTTTATTGTAGATTTAGGAGAAGATCCGGCAGCAGCTTTTTACGGGGGCTACGATTAAGAATGGTGTTAAAGGGTTTGTTTTTGAACTACATATTAATGAGTGTAGTAAATACACGCAAACAAAATTTGAACGTGGTCTTTATGATAACTTGGATCTTACGGCCCTTCAAGTCGATCTCACAGAGGTCATCTGTATATGTACTAGGTCTGAACATGCATCAATTTTAACCAATATCAGCAGCTTCGCTACGCCTTACCGGGACTTATTGACTTATTGTAGGTTTTCATAGTCAATTTTTCCTACGAAGTTTAAATTGAAAAAAATACATTTTGATATAAATAATTAACATGAAGTTTCCAAACAGATTTAGCCAATTTTGATAGAGATAATTTAACAGTATTAATGCTTAAAATGTAAGAGATAATTATTTATTATAACGAAGAATACTGGTGTTTATATTTAAGATATATGAAGTGGGGTTGGCATCTCGCACAAAAACTTAATTCTATACACAAAATATTTATGTGGTATACTATCGAGATTAAACAGCCATATTTGTAATAATCGGGCGTAGAAAAAAAGTTAACTTGAAGAAATGACAATTATCCCACTTGTTTCATTTATCGTATAACTGTTTAATTAATACAAAAGCACAACTTCATATTCTTTCCTCTTATAAAACAAAATTAATATTTGATTTAAAGTAAATCAATATTTTTGCTTCATTCACTGCTAAAGAATCTTATTTTCTAGAAACAAATTTTATTTTATTTTTTAATCCATGCAAAATTTTTATAAAGGAAAATTATAAAATGTTAATATAAAATTCCGAAGAAACATCCAACAAATTTAAACACTAATTTATACAAACTTTTAAAAATATTTCTACAATCTCTTCTCTTGTTTATCTTTCTGTTATTTTGCAGTGCAGTGTCATACAAAAACGCAGTAGATGTGTTGAACAATGGAGTGGAGTGGCACAATGTAGCTTGTTAGTGAGAAATAATAATAGTACTACTGCAATATTAGAAACATTGGAATCACAAACAATAGCATACTTGAAAATAACAGTAAGTACACAGAAACATTCTAGCATACCTCTAACCATACAATGTCATTTGAATACATAAACTGAAAAGCACACGTTTCAGAAACTATGCAAATATACAGTGAGATTCTAAAACATCAATTTTTTTGCTAATACCCAATGTGAGACCCATTACAAAAAAAAAATTAAAATTTGTGGTTTTCAATTTTTCTTAAAAACAAAGGAAATCAAAAAGTGTGATGGGATTTTTAAAGCAAATGTTAATATAAAGCAGAATGTATGTTAACATCATAAGTTATTGTTTCGTAAAATTTAATTAAAAATTCTGTGGAAATTTATAAAATACTTAATATAAATAAAGTAGAAATTCTAAACCAATTCTTAAGGATATTATCAACTACATGAGATTAGATAATATTAAAGCTTTAAAGACATGCATATGTCAACTGCAACTAAAATAAATTTTGCACTGCTTTATGTTGATTCCAAATAAAAAACTTAGTATTCCAAAGAGTCTACGATATAAACGTTCATCTGACGAAATTAAAAGAGACCTTGCTAAAGCGTAGAGTGAGCTTTAATGAGACAATTTTACCAAATCTAGATGAAAGCGGCTTTCAGAGCTAGAAACATTTTACATTTTAATTTATTTTTTTAACATAATGTGTCTCAGCAATGAATGGCTTTACTTTTTCGAATACAATGACGAATTTGTTTAACCTTTTTGTATTGGAAACTCGACTTTTCGGCGCCTCCTAAAAAATGATTTTTACTTTTAATCCTTCATTCTTTAACTTCTTTTAAAAACATTAATGATAAAAGTTTATATTTTTGCACAGTATAAAAGTATTGAATGTTTGTGACCAAGCGCCATTCAAATGGCGTTAGTTACAATTGATAATTTTTAAATAGAATTGATGCTTTCGAAAGAATTACAAATAATCAAGTCAATTTCATTCTATTTGGACACATTGAGATAAAAACTCAAGTATTTAAATTTATTCTCCTCAGCCAAATATTCATAAATGCTTATTTTCTGAAAAAGAGACAAATTTTCATAAACAAATTTTCTTATGATAACAAATTGTATATGTAATTCAATTATGCAGACACTTTGCTAATAATTTTTTTTTTAATAAATGTTAGTATTTTCTTCGACCTTTTTGTTGATATTAATTTATAAATTTATTGAGCTTTTTATGTTTTTTTTCGCTAATGTGTTTAAAAAAGGTTTCAATTTTCTTTATCATTATATAAATTCTAACCGAAGATTTATTCCTCCATTAAAAGCTATATAAAATGTCTTCTGAATATATTGAAACTTGCCGAAATAATATACAAAAATTACACTTTAAAGATAAAAATTGTGTTCTTTTCTATTTTTCAAAAATGGTTATTGCTCAAATGGCTTAAATGAAGTCGACTTATGATTTAGCTCCAAATTTCTTTTAAGAAACCAATATCTTATTTTTTCCCTCTTTCTTTCTATTATATAAATGAATTTTATCTGGCGTAAACCGAATTTTCATCCTTATATACTTAACTTGTAGTCTATACCTGTTTTATCGAATTGTTAAAACGAAACCTAAACTCAGTCATGAAAATCATTTAGTTTGTCATTTACCCATTAACACGCTGTAAAGTCGATAACAGCATCACTTATAATTGGTTTTTTTAAACCAAAGTTAACTTATAATACATATCGAAAAGCAACTATAAATACTATTATAGACGAAAAACTCCCCTATTAACCAATCTTCGATGATCACAATTTCAGGGTAGTAACTTTTAAATATTCCTCCAATCCATAAAGCCAATCAAAAATACCAAATTTCAATAAAAAGAAATGTCCAAACAATATAAACAATAACTTTCCAATACAGAACTCGACTTTTCACTCATTTTCATTTGTTTTGCTTTTAATAAATGCATATGGGAACGTGAAATTTATGCGATCTTAGTTACTGCATTAGCATTTGGACGTATGAGCGATTATTTCGTTTAATGAAATTACATATTAATCATACGACGTGCAATGTCAGTGAGTCAATGTTGAGCGTAAGTAACTATGTAGTAAGCATTAAAGTCATAAAAAAAAAAGAAAATAAATTTAACGTTTCGTATACTTATATATCTAAGAAGGTAAATGCTTTTAATGCCCTCATTGCTACCGTTTAAAAAATTGAAAAACCATACCCAACTTATTTAGTGAAACATAGCGTAAAAAAAACTAAAAAAAATATACCCCTAATAAGTTACGTACAAATATTCAAAAGCCTGCGAATATGCATTTATATGTATAAATTCTACAGTTTACATGTGTTTGAATCTAAATGTACATGTGTTTGTGGGTCACCAAAAAAAACCGACTTTGTTGGTTTTGAAATCATCAGTATGTGTGAACATAATGGCGCACAGCCAAACATAGCAACAAAGGCAAGATAAAAACCGACTACAGTTGAAACATCCAACTGCTACTGTTTATATGCATACAAGTTTAACGTATGGTATAATTGGATGTATATGTAGATTTTAACCAATGTCATTAATATAATTTGGACTTTATATTTTTGATTAGATTAATTTTTTGCTTTTTTTTTTTGACAAAAACACGCTAAAAGTTTCCAACAATAAAAGTTGACAATAAAGTCACTGCCGTCTGTCCGTCTGTCTCTCTGTTTATGCATCTGTCTCTGTGTTCTTGTAAAAATTTTAATGAAACTATAGGCTACAGGTGCTAATATATTTTGGTGAAATTTTATATACAAGCTTTTGCTTGGTTTCACATCGGTGCATGTTCACAGCTAGTGCCCACAAATAGTCTCATTCAGGCCAACTAAAATTGGTAACATGATCGAAATAATGATATACATATATCGATAAAATTTAGTAGTCAAAAAATCACTGTGGCACTATTTTCACTGATAGTCCCACATCAAAAGCAGATTACCGATCTCCAATTAATTCTGTCTGTCAAAGTTTGGTATATATATTTTTTAGAAATGAAAGAGACCTTACTAAATATGGTTACTGTCTATCAATTTTTTGACCCCAGATAAAAATGAATTGATATATATCTTAAATTTTGAGAGCAATTGTTATTATTAAAGTTTTTTTAAATTGTTTTTCATGGGCTTTTGTGGTCTTTCTTTTTTTGTAGCAATAAAACAAATTTATTCCCCCTCTTGCCAATCTTTCGTTGCTTATTTGGCAACATTTTCAGGGGAATTCCTAATTTGAATCTAAAATATTTTTACATTTATTAAATTATTGCCGATTTTATGTTGAAAAGCTTAATTGTTTTTACATTTACAAAAGATCTGAAAACATTCAAATATTAGACAAACAGAAAACAATGAGCCCAAGATGTGTACATGAACGCTTAAGTATACAAAAAAACTTACATAAGACTATAATTAGAAAAGAAAACGTAGATAACATTAACATAACATTACACAATTAGTCCTCGTCATTTAAATTCTAAAGTCACTGATAAACGTTAAATTATTTAGTTATATACATTAACAATTGTCAATGTAAAAAGAAGTAAACCTTTTCAGCATACAATCTAATAATTTCAATAACTTAATAAATGCAAAAAATAAATTATATACAAATAAAGAATTCCCTGAAGATGTTACCAAATAATCAACGAAACGTTGGCAAGAAGAAGAAAAGTAAAAAACATAAAAGCCCATGACAAACAATTTTCAAAAATCTTAATCAGATATGAACTTTTTCATATCAACATAACAAAAGTAGTAAAATAAATAAAAACAAGTATGAAAATTATAGTCGGTCTAGACCGACTATACGAAAACCTATGCCATGCGGTTAGAGACCCTATCTCTTAGGCCCAACTAATTGGATAGAGAAAATAAGCATAAACCAAATTTGAGTGCCATTTTTGTTAATTTTTTTGGCTGCAGCTATGAAAAAGTTCATATCGGATGCTATGCCTATATGGGGACTGGGCCCAAAAATGGACCGATCCTGACCATGGCTGGTAAAGTCCCTTGTATTTTGCGAAAATATATACAAACAAAATTTGAGAAGAATCAGTGCAATATTTTTGTTTCTTGATAGATTTAAGTGAAGATAGGGAAGCAGCTCTATATGGGGCGTATGACCAAGAGTTGTCCCATAGGGAGCGTTTTTGGACTATTCATGTAATAAACACATACAAACCCAATTTGATTAAGATCTATACGACAATTTGGATCTTATGGCAATTTATGTCGATTTTATAGGGGTCATTTGTATGGGGGCTAGGTCTGAACATGGACCGATTCTCACCAATTTCAACGGCGTTCATTCCATGAAAGCTTAGATACCAAATTTCGTCAAAATATATACATATTTGCGACCTGCAGTTTGATTACAAGGTTTACATGGACACACAGACGGACCGACGGACGGACGGACGGACGGACATAGTTAAATCGATTCAAAAAGTGATTCTGATTCGATCCGTATAATAAAAGATGGGTCTAGGCCAAATATTTTTGGTTGTTACAAACAGCAGCACAAAGTCATTATACCCTATACCACATAGTGAATGTTTATGCTTATGCTTATGCCTGTTTTCTATATCCAGTTATAGCCTCATCAACATTGGACCCAAGACGCTCTCCCTAAATGCATTGTATAGGTTATTGCACAGGTACCGACCATATTATTGCTGTTATTGTTATTTTTTGTTATAATTTTCTTATTTTTATTATACTTCATATTCTCTAATATCTTGAGTTATATAAAATCCAAGTAAAGAAAGATTATGTGCTGCCCTAGGACATTACCTTAAGCAGTAGTGCTTAAAACGCATGAAAAGTGACATGTGGGCATGACTCGGTCAATCGATGTTAAGTAATTGTTTTTGTTTTTTTTTTTTTTTAATTCTACAGACTTTTTGAACGTTCTTGCCTTAAATCTGTATATTGCAGTATGATAATGCCACTTAGCACAAGGGTTAAAAAATAATCAGTGACATCACGTTTTCCCCACACTAAAGGTCAAAGAGTTACGACATACCAAATGTGGCCAAAAATATCAATTTGGCATATTAATTAAAAGGGACGTCAAGATTTTCCTAACGGCTACCAAGTTGAGTTCTATTACAAATAATCCTCATTATGTTGATCAGCATTTGTGAACTTTTACACATTTCTTCACATTACTCGCCGTCACATTTTGTCAACTATAAATGGCGCAGGTCCCAATTTTATCCGAGAAGGTGCAACATTTGGTTCTGAGATTTAGATATTCCGCCCCTGTAAATCACAGCATTATTTCTATTGAGAAAAAACATGTACGGTATTTAAAAGTTACAAAAAAGAGCAACACATTTTCAAACTTATTTAAAAATTTATTCTAAAATTTCATATATATTATAAAATTTTCAAATTTATTTTAAAAAAATCATAAAGCTAAGGAACACAAAAAACAGATTTCATCAATAGTGCTCTCTTATCTTTAGTAGTGTATACATGACGTCAAACACAAGTTGAATGTAAACAACAGAAATTTGTCATACATGACCATCCATTATGTTGTATTAGGTCTTAAACAGTAATTGCAACAAGTAAACATAATTTTAAGCAAATGATTATATATAAATATTTGTTCGAATAGCCTAAGCCATAAATGAATTCAATAATCAATTTTTTTTTAAGTTAGAATAAACAATGCATTGCGCTATGTAAGAATAAATGAAAATAGAACGAAAGTTTTAGATTTCAATATAAAACCAAAGCAGAGCGTTGCATTGTAGTGGATTTTAAAGTGTTGAGTAACATTCAAATTATTATGAAAGTTATTTAATGTTTGATTTACTTTGATAAAACTCTTTCTATAAAACAGGGGATACAGTTACAAATTCATATAGTTAAGTTAGAATTAAATAAATAAGAAAAATTTTTCAAATTATCAAAATTATTGAGTGAATTAATAATGTCACTCAATACTAGGTTATGTTTAAGTTTCCCAAACTAGCTTTATGAACAGTTGTAATTTTCAATAAAGCAATATTCGGTTGATACAACCCAAAAAAGATTCTTCGCCTATATATTTTATTTAAATAGCGCAATTAGAGATAGCTCCAAATAGATGAGCGAATGTTCTACAATTGAAGAAAACCAACAAAAATAAAAACGCTCCTTTGATGAGCGTATGTTACTTGAGTCTAAGTAGAACATTAGACAAGCAACACTTCACTTTCAACCACAAATACTTGTTGCTAAGTATGCACGATTGTACACAAATTTATTTGTGTTCCAAATTTCTATGCACTATGTAACAGTGGAAGATAATTCGGTGAAATTGTATTGCAATTAAACATTTCAACTTAATAAATATTTCTGTCAAACAGAATGAGAACGAAAACTTGACATATGAAATTTTATTTCAGAAATAGCAATTCAACTATTTTTGAATAAAAAAAAATACGTGCGAAAGTTACAGCCATCAACAGTTTGTATACCCTACGCCACAATTATGCTATTTATTTATATTAATGGTTATTATTTCCAAAAGTCATATTAATAATCACTTTCTGAATCGATTTAATTGTCGCATATCCGTCTATCTGCCTATATAACCATGCCAAACTGTTTCTATTTTTCCACAACGTAGATAAATAGTTATTTATATTGAATTTATTTTGTAAGCTCTAACCGGCTTAAGAGCATTTACTATTGAAGTTTGTGAAAAATTGTATTTGCTGTGATCTAAAGTTGGATTTGAGTCAACTTAAGGACCAGAGTTCCTATATAAATTGGACAATCTCACTCAAATTTAGTTTAGATTTATTTTCCATGTCCCCTAATGACTGAAAGAGTATAGTGTGCCAATTAGCTAATAATTTGCTACATATAGTGAAAACTCCGTGGCCTAAAAGTGAAAAACCAGTTATATGTTTTAGAAGTCAATTTTATTCTGCAACGTAATCTCTGCTATGTGAAATGCACTTCTTCCATTCTCTTTTCCTGGAGGTATATTTTCTAGTTTGGTAACAAATAATAATCATTATTTGCAATTTGCAATGTAAAGACCTCAAGTTTTCTGTAGCCAAAGCAGATGATGTACAATTTTTTTTTTTTTCTTTTTAAGTTGGTTCGTTTTTTTCTTAATTTCTTCATCTAATCTGTCCAATAACTCAACATAGTACTTGACAGTTATTGTTACTGAATCAGCGTCTCATTCATTGTTACAAATCGATGTAAAAATTCAGTCAACTCTATTTCAAATATCTCAACATCATACTTTGAACCATGAGCAATTTCATTCACTTTAATCTTTCGATCATCTGATACAGCCTGATGCAATTTTTCTTCTGTAACTGCCAAATTTGGATGACCAGGATTATCTGCATCATTTGTGCGCGTATGAGCGCTTTTAATTCCGGAATACTACCTTTTGACCATTGAATAAATTGCTCACCAATCCATTCGTTGGCTTCGGCAGTATTTTTCCAACCACAAAATAATGTTTAATCCTTACGCGAAGCTCTTTGTAATCTATTTTTTCACAAACTTTAAAAGCAACATCATTTTTATAACATTTTTTCTAATTAATGAAATCTTATGACATTTTTACACAATTTTTTAAGAGTTGGATTTACTGAATAAACAGAAATAAACTGGCACTTGTGACTCCATCTCTATGTGAGGCCATGCAATTTTCAGTCGATCAGTATAGCGAAACCCGTAGGTATCATTTAGTCAACCCAGTTTTTGCTATCTCTCTTGCTTGTAACTATAAGAAATAAAAACTGTTGAAAGGATTTTATAAAACATTTTCCTTAAGACAACATAAGACACAAAAAGCGCATTTTCCGCACTAATGGATTTTACCTAATTGCATTCTTAAACGCACAACTTAAAAAAAGTGAAATTACTTTTTTGCGTAAATTGAAGCCAACGCAATTTTACCTCTTACTCAATTTTAAACACAGTTTTCATATTTTATTTTCCACATTTTATAATAATGTTTCTATCTTTAGCAAAATGAACATGCTTTTAAGATACTAATATGTAGTCAATGCTTTAACATACATATTTGCATACATCTATAAATTATCAGAATACAACACCTTTAAAATCATTATATGTATATACAACGAAAGTAAGCATTATGCACAACACTGAATACAATGTAGTAAAAGATTTCTCTTAGCTACTGAAATAAAAATTTTTAAAATATTAACCACAACTACATTTTGTGGTAAAATTTGGTTTATGCGTAATAATATTCGTAATCAACACTTTAAAAGAAAAGGATATTAAAATATACAAAAATTGTAGAAAAACAAGTTCCGGACAGCTAATTATGTTATGTTTCACGGAAATAACATTGACTATAGAAGGCGGCTATCGCTAATAGACCACTGAAATTTCCTTTTACTATAAAAAAATTATTTTCATTACAAAAACAAAATAACTCATTTCTGTGTATACATATTTTAAGTAGTAGTCAACTGTTATTTGTAGTGCTATAGTAACTGAATGAAAGAAATTTTTTGCATTATCGTCAAGTACACAAGTGGCAACTAACAACTTGAGGCCATTATTGTGATGACAAGCACAGTACGTACTCGCATATATTATAAAACTAATAAATCAGTTATATAGAAGATCCAGAAAGTATGGCAACAAATTTTAATATGACATCAAGAAATTTTGTTATTTTTTTTCGATCGTTATAATTTTAATGATTGACTTTGAAATTATTAAGGCTCAAGATCAAATGATTTTACTTTAAATAAAGCACATTTATCTATATTCTACATGACATGTTATACAGCTGTCTCGGGAAGACAATATTTCTTTATAGTTAAAAAATTAACTTAGCATTAAAGCGTAGCTGATCGGAGATATGCTTTCTTGTCAAAGTCGCTTAATAGAACTAAAATCTCTCCTAAGTCCAACGAAATTATCACGGTTTATATATGTTAAAAGGAATTTATTTAATAAGATTTTCATGCGACCTTTTCAAAACTAATCTAATCATTTAACATTGAAAGAAAATCCAATATAAATATAATATATCTCCAATTTGAGAAATTATTCTTTTAGTGTTTTCCAGAATTCGTTAATTTGAAAGCAAAAGGAAAATAAAAGAAAGACAAACTAAAAAAAACTGTTTCTAAAAACTAAAGATATCTAAAAACCAGTCTTGGTAAATATCCGGTCATAAAATCATTTGTGTAAAGTGCATCAATAATAAATAAGCAAACGATGGAAGACGAAACTATAAGCAAGTGTAAATAAAAACTTTTAATGTAAGCAATGAAAACGAACGGAAAGCATGACAAAATTACAAGTGAAAATTTCAAATAAGAATATTCTTCTACTACATTATCAACCAGCATAATAGCAGTATACGTCTGTAAGGGATATAGTGGTAAAATGGCAACTACACTTTATTTTACATGTGCTAAATGTATGTATATGGCATGTACACACCAAATTTTATGCGCGAATTTTATGAAATGATATGATAGAGAATTAAATCTGTGCTTTAAGGTTTTATATTTAAGTGTCATATTTTCAAAAGCATAAACAGGATATGATAGAGGGTAATAACAATAAGAAACGAGTAAGAAAATTATAGTCGGTCGAGACCGACTATCTGATACCCTATACCATGCGTTTAGAGACCCTATCTCTTAGGCCCAACTAACTGGGTATAGAAAATAAGCATAAACCAAATTTGTGTGGGATTTTTATTAATTTTTTTGACTGCAGATATGAAAAAGTTCATATCAGATGCTATATCTATATGGGGACTAGGCCCAAAAATGGAACGATCCTGACTATGTTTGGTAAAGTCTCTTGTATTTTGCAAAAATATATACAAACAAAATTTGAGAAGAATCAGTGCAATATCTTTGTTTTTTGATAGATTTAAGAGAAGATCGGGAAGCAGCTCTATATGGGGCCTATGACTAAGAGTTGTCCCAGGACCCATTTTTAGACTACTCATTAATGAATGTAATAAACGCATACAAACCCAATTTGAGTAAGATCTATATGACAATTTGGATCTTATGGCAATTTATGTAGATTTCATAGGGGTCATTTGTATGGGGCTAGGTCTGAACATGGACCGATTCTCACCAATTTCATTAGCGTTCATCCTATGGAATGAAAGCTTACATACCAAATTTCATCAAAATATATTCATATTTGCGACCTGCAGTTTGATTTAGAATTTTACATGGACACACAGACCGACGGACACATCGACGGACATCGTTAAATCGAATCAGTTAGTGATTCTGATTCGATCGGTATAATTAAAAATGGGTCTAGATCAAATATTTTTGGTAGTTACAAACAGCAGCGCAAAGTCATTACACGCAAGTGGTATAGTAGAGGGTATAATTATAGTCGGTCTAGACCGACTATACGATACCCTATACCATGCGTTTAGAGTCCCTATCTCTCACGCCCAACTAAGTGAATATAGAAAATAAGCATAAACCAAATTTGAGTGGGATTTTTATTAATTTTTTCGGCTGCAGATATGAAAAAGTTCATATCGGATGCTATATCTATATGGGGACTAGGCCCAAAAATGGACCGATCCTGACCATGTTTGGTAAAGTCTCTTGTATTTTGCAAAAATATATACAAACAAAATTTGAGAAGAATCAGTGCAATATTTTTGTTTTTTGATAGATTTAATTGAAGATCGGGAAGCAGTTCTATATGGGGCCTATGGCTAAGAGTTATCTAATAAGGATCATTTTTGGACTACTGATTAATGGAAGTAATATATACCTACAAACCCAATTTGACTAACATTTTTATGTTGATTTGGATCTTATGGCAATATATGTTGATTTCATAGGTGTCATTAGTATGGGGGCTATGTCTGGACATGGACCGATTCTCACCAGTAGTAGTAGTAGTAGTAAGAATTCTTTATTCAATAATGTTTTTTTTCAAATTACATTATAAAACTTAAAAGAATGTACGGCGTTGACTATGTCGTTAGCCGGAAAAGAGATTTTATAAACATATATATGTATATAAATATTATGTTTTGTGTTTGTAAAAATTAAGTGTTGTATTCAATAATTAAGGTTTTTCTATACGCCAAAGCATTGATTAAGTATTTAACTAGTTTTTCCCAATTATCTTCACCATTTAAAATTGTAATGAGCTCATTTTCTGATATTGTTATTTTTTGGAACCAATGTTGTCGAAAGTTATTTAATATAGGACACCTTCCAATGAAATGATGTAAATCTTCAATCTCCTTTTTATTACACAATGAACAATATTTAACAACTTTCCTCGAAAAATGAGAACCATTTAATTCTATTAGATCACATCGAGTTGCAGTGGAAATAAAGGTGTGCCACTGAGGTATCTATTTTCTTGTAAATGGATTCTGTTTGACTTGCTCGAGTTAATCGACTTTGGTGATATTTATTTTCTAAACAATTTAAAAACAGTGTTTGGTTTTCATTCCATTCCCTTAAGGTAATATTTGTTGACCACGATATGTTGAACTCTACACCAATCGTATTTAAACATTTCACCCAGGATATATTATGTTCCAACACAAGTCTACTTAATTGATGAGGTAGACGAGAGTCTTGATAATGAAAGAGGGTGCGTTTTATGTATTGCATGTGCAGGTTTAGCATAAATAAATGGCCATCGTTCATTCCAGACTCGAGAAGGAGAGCGTAGTTGGGAGCGAATTTCGGTAAATTTAGAATGCGTTTTATGAAATATCTTTGGAGCTTATCCACTTCTTCAAAATGAGAATGCCCCCATACTTGTGCACCGTATGATTGTACTGACCTGCAAACAGAATTAAAAAGGTGCATTTTAGTTCCAAATGCAATATCTCTTTTACTTAAAAAGCTACTCCATGTTAAATTGAGGCAAGATTTCGCAACATTGTTCCTCTTTTCTACATGCCTTGTGAAGACACATTTTGGAGTTATAATCATACCAAGGTAACAATATTCCGAGACTATTTCAATTTCTCTTCCAAAGTATAACCATTTCTCATTGCTGGCCAAACGTCCGCCATTTTTAAATACCATTATTTTTGATTTTGTCAAATTTACTTCTAAATTCCAATAACTGCAGTAAGTTTCTAGGTTGTTTATCATTTTCTGTAGTACTTTAACATCATCTGATATCAACACTATATCATCCGCATATAAAAGCAATCTTACATTCATATTCCCAATGTAAAGTCCACCTCCAATTTCTTCATGCAAGTCATTTACATACAGGGAGAAAAGCAAAGGGGACAGTAGACTCCCTTGCTTAACTCCTGAAACAGTTTCAAATTTATCAGATAATTCTGTTCCATTCCAAACCGTGGAACAAGTGTTTAGGTATAAGTTTTCGATAAAACGAACCATTTTTGTTGATACACCTATGGCATGCAGTTTGAACATTAGGGACTTTCTTACAACTTTATCAAAGGCAGCAGTGAAGTCAACAAAAAACGCGTACACTTTTTTTTTTTCTTCAAACTTTAAATGAACTATTGTCGTTAGGTTATAAATATTATCTACTGTAGAATAGTCTCTTCTAAATCCCGCTTGGTATTCGATAATAATGTTATGTTGATATATCCAGCTATACATCCTTTCCGTTATTACGCCCATTAAGATTTTTGCAATACAATTCATAAAAGAAATGCCTCTATAATTGCATGGCTGGTTTATATCACCTTTTTTAAAAATTGGAAAGATTACGCTGGTTGTAAACGTTTCATCTACTTCCATGTTGTTAAATAGGGTATTGTATGCGTTTGTCATTTCTATAATAAGTTCATTTGGTGCGTTCTTAAAAAACTCGTACGGAATCCTATCTTCACCGGGGGCTTTGTTGAGTTTTGCTTTTGAGAGTACTTGATAAACTTCATTTACTTCTATATTTCGATCCAAAAAGTAATCTGTTTGATACAAGGCTGCATAATGTACATCATTTGCTGTTTGAAACGGGTTTAGTAATGTAACGAAATAGTTTTGAAATTCGAATGTCGATATATTGGGTCGTTCATGAAAGTCTTTATTTCTAATTTCATTCGCTAATTTCCACCATGATTTACTGTCTTTTACTTCATTTAGTTTAAACTCCAGCTCTCTATAGTATTTCTCTTTTCTTTCTCTACATATGCTTTTAAACATTTGATTTGCCTTCAGATACTTGTTTTTAGTTTCTGGATCCATATTTTCTTTATAATCTTTCAGTAGCTCAAATGAATGATTTCTCGCTTTAAAACACTTCCAGTCAAACCATTTGTTTATTGACGTGAAAACTTTATTAGATGTATTTTTTTTCTTTGCAGATTGGTATATTACCTTAATAACGTCCTTTAGTTCAAGCTCATCCTTTTGTTCTTTCATTATCATTAAGTTAGTAAGTACTTTTTGATTGTATTGTGCGCACATTTCATCTTTCCATTGTAGTTTAGGTAGTAGTTGTTGCGGTTTAGTGAGATTATTTTGGATTGTTAATTTTAAGTCTAAACATACTGGCATATGATCAGACCATATTTGGTCACAAACAGTAAAACTATTGACCATTCCGATAATGTCTTGGGAAACAGCGCATATGTCATTTACAGACTGTCCACACGTTCCCATAAACGTTAAGTTACCTTCTTCATCGCCCTTAATCGCCCCGTTTAAAACTATTAGACCATAATCTCCACAGAACTCCATCAATTTCTCTCCCTGGTTATTATGCACCAGATCTTTTGATTTTCTTGCACCAAGGAATGAAGAGCACGCGTTAACGCACCAGTCATCCACATCTTGTTGTAGTTCTCCAATACGCACATTAAGATCTCCAAGAATTACAGAATTTTTGGGATTGTTCTCACTAAAATGCTTTTCTAATACCTCAAACTCGTTTTTCCAATCAGCTCCTCTAATGTATTGAGGTAGTATTAAAATTTCCGAACCATTTGAATTAATTTTTATTGTGTCCACCCCGTTATGGGTTATAAATGAACATCTAATTGCCGATTGATTTATGCTTTTTTTATGCCATACATGCACCCCCCTATTGCTCTACCAAATCTACTATTTCGTACAGCTGGTTTCCAAAAGGTATTTAAGTTTGTGAAATATTTTTTAAATTGGTTTATTTTTTCTTCAATAATATGGGTTTCCAATAAAATTACAATATCAAATGAATTAATGAAGTTGAAAAAATCGCATTGTATTTGTTTATTCTCTAAACCATTTATATTATATGAAAGTATTTTGATTTGTTTAAATTTAAGTACGTTTTCGGTTTTGTCAATGCTTTGACCAATTCTCACCAATTTCAAATACCAAATTTCTTCAAAACACATTCATATTTGCGACCTGCAGTTTGATTACAAGCTTTACATGGACACACAGACGGACGGACGGACGGACGGATGGACGGATGGACGGACGGACGGACAGACGGACGGACATCGTTAAATCAAATCAGATAGTGATTCTGATTCGATCGGTATAATTAATCATGGGTGTAGGTCAAATATTTTTGGTTGTTACAAACCACATAGTGGTATAGGGTATAAAAAACTGTACTTGATCTTATGGGTGCTCATTTGATATTAACTAGGAAGTTAAGGAATTATATATGATAGAAAGATATATAAATTTCGTCAAAATATGTTCATATATGTAATCTGTTGTTCGATTACAAGGTTTGCGTGGAAGGACAGGGATCGCTATTTCGACTCAGAAATTTATTCTCAGAAATTTATTCTGAATCGAACGATATAATATGTGATACTTTTGAGAGTTGCGAACATCAATATAGACTTGTTATATCTTGACCAGGTAATGAAGTAGGATATAATAATTCAGCTTATATTAAAGATATTATTTTCTGCGTATCAAAGATCCCCCCCCACCGGGAATTGTTGCTGCCTATAATATTCGATAAAAAATTAGTTTTTAAATAGGTGAGGTTCGCGTTTTACAAATCTCATAGGTAGAGAACTTTACAAATGATTGAACGTTCTATTCTCTCAACTGGTAAACCCACATATTGGCCCAGTGACTGCAATGATGTTCCGTGTTTTATTGACTTTTTTGTTTATGCTGGTATAACTAGCAGTTAATGTCGCATTATAGAAAATTATGATCTTAGTTCGGACCATTCTCCCATAATAGTATCGTATAATACTGCGCCTACATTAATCAATAAAAATCCAAAACTGATTTCAAAAAATTGATATGGAATCTTCTTCATATTGGCTAGAAAAAATCTCGTCTTAAACTTACCCATAACTTCCAACTTGGAGTTGGATAATACGGCAGAACTTCTGATAAATTTAATACATGAAACTGCTTTTATGTATTATTGAGTGTACGTACTGCTTTTTTGTCATATTTCATCGGAGACTCACAAACTAATAATAACCAAACGAAGGCAAAGAAGAGCATGGCAGATAAGCAGAGATCCTAACGACAAAAGGCATCTAAACCAAGTTCTAAACTCCACTCATCTATACTAATGTAATAAAGAGGTAATGTGTGTTTGTTTTTTTGTTTGTTTGTAGGAGGTAATCTTCGTAACTACTTATCCGATCTTACTGAAATTTTCACTCAGTCGTACTAATGATATAGAAAGTGCTATAGGCTTTAATATTTTCTAGTATTTTTAGTAGGCGTGGCACCTCCTATACAAAGCAAATTTTTAATCTATACTAATATAATAAAGAGGTAATGTGTGTTTGTTTGTTTGTTTGTTTGTTTGTAGGAGGTAATCTTCGTAACTACCCATCTGATCTTCCTGAAATTTTCACAGATTCTTACTGCAGATATGGGAAGTGCTATAGGCTATAATTTTTTAAATATTTTTGGTGGGCGTGGCACCTCCCACACAAAGTAAATTTTTAATATCATATACATATATTGAGTACTATGATAGGGAGAGCTTTGAAAATTTGTCTGAGGTCACCTATCGTTAATATAATTAGCTACGCCGGAAATGGGCGGGATCGGATAAGTGGGCGTGGTACCTCCCATACAAGTAATAGTTCAATATTATGTATCTCGAGTAATGTGATAGAGAGAGCTTTTCAAATTTTTTTGATGTCACCTATTAAATATTAATGTGAGTAGTCGGATGTAAAATGGGCAGTATCGGACCAATAGGCGTGGCACCTGCCATACAAAGTAAATATAAAATGCCAAGTATCTGGAGTACTGTAACAGTGAGAGTCTTGGGACTTTGTGTGAGCCCATAAGTTATTCATTTGATTAGTTGGACAAAAAATGGGCGTGATCGGAGCAGTGGGCGTGGCACCGCCCATACAAAGTAAATATATGATATCATATAACTGATGTGCTAAAAAAAGAAGCTTTGACACTTTGCACTAGCCTATCAGATCTTAGTATGAGTAGTCGAACAAAAAATTGACGGGTTCACACCAATGGGCGTGGCACTCCCCATGCAAAGTAACTATTTAATGTCATATATCTGGAGTACTGTAAAAGAGAGAGCTTTGTGGCTTTGCGTGAGCCCATAGGTTCTTTGTGTGATTAGTCGAACAAAAAAATTGGCGCGATCGGAGCAGTGGGCGTAACACCGCCCATGCAAAGTAGATATCTAATATCATATAACTGTAATAAAAGAGGGAAAGACTCGACATTTTGCATGAGTCCATCAGATATTAATGTGAGTAGTCCAGTAAAAATTGGGCGGAATGGGAATAGGGGGCGTGGCACCTCCTATATAAAAAATATGAAGCACTACGAAAGCGACAGTCTTTTGAAAAGTTCATTAGTTGTCAATGTGATTTGTCGTGGAAAATATATCTAACTTGAGTAATCAGACAAAAAATGGGCGGGATTAGACAAGTGCGCGTGATAAACCACACAAACTTAATATTAAATGTGATTTATCTGAATTACTGTATTAGTGAGAGCCTTGGGACTTTGCGAGAGCCCTTTCATAATGATTCGGAAGGGGGTGGGGGGGGGAAGGGGGAAGGTGTAGCGAAGCACACCGGGTTACATCTAGTATCATATATATTGAGTACTATGATAGTAAGAGCTTAGCAAATTTGTGTGACGTCACTTATTATTAACGTGAGTAGATAGACAAAAATGGGCGGGACTTACAGAGTAAATAATAAAGACAATAATGGCGCATGGCGTAGATCTGACGACAAAACGCACAAGCATTAGCTCAGCATCTTTATAATACTTTTGATAATCATCCAATTAATAATCCCGCCGAAAACATAGCAATTTCGCAATTTTTAGATGCTGCTGATCAACGGAGCTTACCAATTAAGAATTTTTAACCTTTAGAAATCAAAGTCGAAATAAAAAAACTGTATTCTAAAAAATTTCCCGGATATGACAATATTGATGCCAATGTTATTAAAAATTTTCCTAAAAAAGCTATCCTGCTTCTTACACTAATCATAAACTCAGTTTTGTTACTGAACTACTTTCCATCACAGTGGAAATGTACCGATCACATAATGATGAAAACACCAAACAAACCTCAAATGAGGTAACGTTATATAGACCGATAAGTTTATTGTTTACTTTTTCAAAAATTTTTGAAAAAATCTTTTTAATCCGTTTGTCACTAGTCCTTGAAAATCTAAGAAATATTCCCGGTCATCAAATCTTTTCTACAATCCAGAATTTTATGCGCCAAGATCGCTGAGTAAAGATCTTCTCTGTTTGATGTAAGAACAGGAGTTCCTCGAGGCAGTATACTGAGTCCTGCCTTTTATACAGTATTCACGTCTGAAATGAAAGTTTCGGAAAGTATCAATACATCAACATATGTGACCTTCTCTGAGAAAAGGGACCTAGTGTGTGAAAATTAAGTTTTGAGAAAAAAACGCATTTAAAGTTTCTACACCCTTTTAGGTACCAGAATCCACCGTTTTTGACACAACCCGTTTTTTGACATATTAGGTCCCTTTTCTCGGAGAAGGTCACATATGCTGCTGATGACACGGCTGTACTATTGTTAGAATTGTAGTTACGAAAATGAAAGATTGAGGTTAACACCAAAAAGTTAGTACACATTACAATTGCACTAACGAGAGGAGATTGTCCTAATCTTTTTATTGATAATACCCAAATTTCCAAAAAGAATTGTGTCAAATACGTTGGAAGTAACTTGGATAGTCTACCGACATGGAAGCAACACATAAAAGCCAAATGACACAACATAAATGTGCAAGATAAAAGACTGTAGTGGTTGATTGGATCTAAATCTCAACTAAATACCGAAAAAAAAGGTTGACTTTACAAATTATTTTACGGGATTCAACCGTGAGAGACTGGTGTCAATTTAGGACACTTAGACTTGTTGTTCAATCACAATGGTATGTAACGAACGAGGCAATCCATAATGGTCTCAAAATTTCATCAGTGAAAAAAGTCATAAAACATTTTAGCGAAATGTAATTGACTAGACTAAGTTATCATTTCAGCCCCACGGCTATTGCCTTCTTATACGAAACAGACGAAATTAAAAGACCGTAGACATATGACATCCTAAATCTTCCTTTCGGAAGCTAGCTAAGTTATTTAATACAAAATGTCATAAATATTTATATTTCTCTTATTCCAAACATTTTTTACCCTTTATTGTTTGTTACTTTGTTTTTGTTGAAACTTTTTTTTTTTTTTTTAACAAACTATGTGTTAGTAAAGTCCTTGTTAATAATGTAAATTATTCTATGAATTTTGTACTAAATTTAAATTTAATTATTAACATACCCTTATCATATAAAATGATATATATTGTTAAACTTAAGATTTATTTATCTGAACCAATAGTTGTACCTGTATGAATACTTCTACCAATGTCATTTCAAAACTCATCAAATTTGCTCATTATCTTAGTATAATAGATGGATTGTAATTTGAATAAAAATATAAAAAAAGCTGCTTAGTTGATGAATAATTTCGTTGAAGACACCAGAAAGCATAATTTTTTTACAAAATTCCCCAACGCTTTCAGAAATGTTTTAATAATTTTTTTTCCTTCGATCGTTGTCTCAACAAAAGTTAAATTTAGTATTATATTTTCATAAGGATAACGCCAATGATGCTGAAATAATATTCGTAATCATGAGCACAATACAGAAAATTCAACATCAATGTCAATTTTAATACATTTACTTTCCAACACCTTCATTTTTGTTGAAATACATTTTCCATAAACGTCAATCACAAGTTGTTAATATCATGGAAAGAAAAACAACAAGATATGAATTTCATTTAAAGTCAGTTCAAGTGAAAAAGGAAAATATGTATGGCTTGTGCAAAGTGCTATGACGTATGAGTGTTTTAATTATAAAGGTTGATTATACATCTACTGAAAGTTTTGTATACATAAATATGTGTTCAAGGACAAAGAATCCATACGCATCATTCAGAAACAATAAAAAACTAACAGGTAGTCACAGAAAAAATGTGGTTTGATTATGTCAGCAAAATTATTTTTTTTTCTTTTGGCAATTAATCATCATGATATCACAATTTTACACAATTTTTTTACATTTAAAAAAAAAATTTTTTTTTTCGTTATTTCATAATAAAGTTTTAACTAAAAAATTATGAATTCATTTTAAGTCTAAAACTTGTTCCACATATGTCGTTTATATGGCAAATGTCTTTTAAATCTATTTACCTTTTCATATATCTGTGCATGTTATTGCAAACGTAGTAGTGGAGTAGTGGAGCAAGTGACATGTCAGCAATTGGATTGTATGCAACGTCATGCCGAAGGACATGGAAATTTGTGGCACAAATCAAGATCACCGTCAGCAGCAAAAACAAGAACAGCAACAGCATCATCAGCAGCAGCAACAACAATTACTACATTACAAAAGACTGTTTAATACACATTTAACATTAGCAAACCCACTTATATCATCAACATCATCGTGAACGGCAACAAACGTAACAGCGTTAACAATATTAAAGGAAGTGGAAGTCGAAACGGATGCAGCATCAATGGCATCAAGTAGCCTTTCTGACAAAAAAGAATCGACAATATTGCGTGGTACTTCAATAGTAAAGGCAGTTTCCAAAACACCACCACCACCACAACCATAATCAAAATATATGAATGCCTGGCAACTTCAGATGATGTTACAGATTCCCAATCAATAATCATTACGAAAAAACTGGTGACTGCAAAAACATCAGTATCCTTCTTTACAAACTCGCCTCTTTGTCAGACAACATCAACAATTGCATTGAATGCGAAGCCAGTATCAACGTCCACAACAACAACAGCAACTACAATAACGCATCAACCAATGGCATTAGAGGCCTTAAATTGTTCTTTAACCACCGCGATACCTAATGATTGGGTAGTAATTCCTGTGTTTTCGGACATTGTTGAATTAGCCGTGGCAGGATATAAAAATTGTTTGCAACGGTAAGAGAATCGTAAACACAACTAGACACAAAAATAAACGATATGATAATGGTGCTGACGATAGTGATAATAACTATTACTAAGCCATGGAGTTAAATACAAAACTAAAACAATATCATATGCGGGTTTCGTATTCTACGTTCTTAAGTGATTGCAAATACAAAAATATTCTTATTGTGCATATATGTAATTTAATGTGCAAAGAGTAGAAATTTTAACTAAAATGACTAGATTGATATTGATAGGTTCTACAGTGGTCCAAAAGTTACATGGCAACATAAAGCTACAATAAAGAACTGCACCGCGCTATATTAAACAGAAATTTGGAATATTACAATAAATATTCGAAATAGCAAAGTGATATAGAGAAATTATAAAAACTAGCAGATTCGAGCACTCGAAATTCGAGTGCAAATTCTAGGAAATTTTATTTTTTCATTTACTAAAGCCCCTAAAGTTATGCTTCACAATTAAACTTTTTTAAATTAAGAAAATAAACTCAACACAATAACACAAACACATTAACAAATTTAATGAACACACACATAGCATTCTATATTGTTATATATGTGATAGTAGCAACTTTAACCGATCATAACTCCAAAATTCCAGACGATGTTAATCTATAAATCAGGTTAACAGCTTTCAAATTACAAATTTTTTGTCAAAATCGGGGTAAAACTGTGAAATTTATATCGGTCACAAGAAATGGCCTTGCCTATTAATATTATAGATAAAATAAACTTTAAATTTAAATAATAAAATAATGTATCAAGCATGGGTATCCCGTCGAACCTCACATACATAAATAGTTTTTGCGTGGATGTAAGCAACAATATGTTCGCAATAATTCCAACACCACTAACATTTCACTCCACTACTCACATTAGGAACATACTACCAACGCTCAAAACACTCCCAATATAATTTTGATGTGTAAACATCTATACGCGCGAGGGGGTAAAAATCTATTTCTCAGCACAATCACAAAAACAGCGTAAGCGTATGACAAAACCGGTGTGATTTATGATTGTATTGGTGAAAAATTATGACATGTAGTAACCATTTTGAAAGTGAAAAATGAAAAATTATAATTGAAGAATTAAAAAGCGAAAGACGAAAAATGAAAAATTAAAATGAAAAACAAAAAACAAAAAATGAAAAATTAATAACAAAAAAAAGTGAATAATTAGAAATGAACAATAAAAAATTCAAAATTAAAATTGAAAAATAAAAAATTAAAATTGAAAAATAACAAATGAAAAATGAAAAATGAAAGATGAAAATTGAAAAATAAAAAAAATAAAAAATATAAATAGAAAAATGAAAAATTTAAAATTAACAATAAAAATGAAAAATAGAAAATGAAAAATGAAAATAAAAAATTTAAAAAAAAATCTAAAAATGAGAGATAAAAAATGAAAAATTAAAAATGAATAATTGAAAAATGAAAAATAAAAAATTAAAAATGAAAAATGAAACACAAAAAACTAAAAATTAAACTTGTAAAATGAAAACTGAAAGATGAAAAATAAAAAATGAAAAATTACAAATGAAAAATAAAAACTGAAAAATAAAAACGAAAAAGGAAAAACGAAAAATGAAAAATAAAAAAATCAAAAATGAAAAATTAAAAATATATATAAATTAAGAAAACGTTATATTTTTCTTTTAAAAAAATTATTGTTGTGTGTTTTGTTAGAACACACAACGTCTTTATTGTTTCACGATAAAATACAGAGTAAAGTTTAAACTTAAATTACCCTAATTAATAAGCGCAGGTTTTTGCTTACTTTCAAACTCACACCACCTTAATCGGCTTGCTCGTGTACGTCGCAGACGTTGTGTCAGCATGTGAACCAGCTGCGTTGCGGAATGTGTCTCAAATATCGCAGACGCGACGTCAGCTTTGTGAACGTGTGAATTTCTTTTTTATTTTGTTATTTTAAATGTTTCTCGTGTTAACTCCTCCCTCCTCAAATGCAATCGTCCCGATTGCCTAGAACGTGTGTAGGTCGTAAATGCTTGGTTTTTTTTTCTCGGGTTTCCTCTCTGTGTCTTGTACCTTTTCTATTTGTTCTAATGAAATTGTTTCTGTTTCTGACCTCTCTTTTTTCTGTTTTAATATCTTCTTCGTTGTTAACCAAATGGTGATGACTAGGGCTGAAATTATGGTAATTGTACTTGAAGTTATCAGCAGGTTATTCTTGGTTTCCAATAGTTCCAATCTCTCAAAATTTCCCATATTGATCTTATGGAGTCGTTGTAGGGATAGGACTTCTTCTGTTTTTGCGTTTGCTGCTTTTGGTTGTAGAGAGGCTGGGAGAGGTTTGCTGCCGCTTACTTCTTTGGAGAAATATTCACGATCATCGATTATTATTGTTGTATTGTAATATTTAAGTAGATAAGTTCCATTTAAAATTATTTCTTCATTGTTCACGCTGATTTTGCCGTTATATTGATTTAATAATAGAATATCACTTCCGATTTCCTCTACGGTGGGTATGTGTTCGTTGTTTACCTGGGTGCAGTTCCCTATCTTGTTCTTAAATAGATTTGTTATACAATAATCATCTCTTAATTTTATTAATTTATCTCTATTACATATGGTTAGATCATTATAATTTTTGCATTTATCTTTAATAGCAAATAAAACATTATTACAATTCAAAATTTTATCAAATTCAATTCTATCAATTAAATGACCAATTTTTACTGGTTTTGCTAAATACATTTTGCAGATATCATTTTGAGTGATTGGAATACTTAAAATATACAGAATTTCTTTATTATTTGTAACGATTTTTACATTTCCGAATGATAGTAACTCATCTACGTTAAATAATGGTATATTATAATTAGTCAGAACATCATTAAGTACTTCGATTTCAGTTTTTGATAAAATAAATGAATTTACAATATTAACTTTGGCCCATTGGATGGCATATTCGATGTTCTGTAATTCTTTTTCTATCAAAATCAATTTGTGTTCTAGTTTACTTGCTAACTCGTTATTCCAATCTTCTCTTTTAACTTTCAATATTTCGTTAGTAATATTCGATATTTCTTGTATTCTGTCAATAGTCAGTTCATTTATTACCATTTGTCTATTATTATTTTCTAGAAGATTTCCGATCTTTTGATTAAGGATTTCCCAATCATGACTGTCTGGAGTTCCGGCAATCCATTTCCATGCACTGCCTATAAAATCTATTGATCTCTTCTCTCTACCTGGACATAGGCGTTTAAGAAGACTTTTTATATCAATAATTTGTTGCGTTAAAAACGGACGGAGCGGATGTTTGAATGTAATGTTCGTATTTAAAATTGTTTCAAGTTCTTCTGATAAGGCTTGATATTGTTCGAGATTGATTGAGTGTATAACTTTAAATGTGCCATTCTGTCTCCTTGCAATACCATTCTGAATGGTTATCAATCTAGAGTTGGAGTAGTCTAGAATGTTGAAATCTGCTAACGCGCTGTTTATTAATAATCTGTAAAAAAAATAAAATAAAAGTAAAGAAATATTTCGTCAATTTCTAATATGACCTTTGTGGATAACACGGCCGCTTTCGGTAACTACGGTTGTCCCTCTATTTTCCCTAACAATCTCTTCTTTAAAGCGATTACTCAACTTTGTACCCAACCTTTTATTAGTTTTTACGTAAATCAACTGACCGGGCACATATTCCTTTGTAGGTTTTTTATTTTTGTTATGATAACTTAAGTCTTTTTCCTGTTTTCGTTTCAGTCTCTCAACGTTGGATAGTCTTGTCGTCTCATAGTCTTGGGGAGAAAAATCAATTGTTCGCCCAAAATACAAGTCAACTGGTTTCTTATTAGTCGTCGAATGGAACGTGTGATTATATTCATTCACCGATCTTTCCAGCAATTCTTCAAAATCTCTGGATGTTCCGTCATTTTTCAGGCATCTCATGATTTCCGCTAAAGTAGAGTGGAATCTTTCTATTTGACCATTTATTTCGCTCTTGTATGACGGGGTGGTAAATACATCAATTTTTAGATCATCTTTCATCATGAATTGTATGGATGCGGAGTTTAAGGAGGGTTCGTTGTCCATAACCACATACTTTGGCACTCCATATGAAAACAAAATTTCCCTAAGGGGTTTTCGGACATGTTCTATAGATCTTCCGTTTAATAATTTTACTTTTGCGTACTTAGAAAATTTATCAATTGATGTTAAAATGAGTTTTTTATCGGTCGAAAAAATGTCGATATGGACAATATGCCCTGGATATGTTGGTATGGGAGTTTCGCGTAATTCTGGATTATTTGGGTGTCTCTCATATTTTCCTTTTTTACATATGGAACATAATTTTATAATTCTTTTTATTTTACCTGACATGCCAGGGAAATAATATTTTTCCAACATTTGCTTTTTATTTTCTCTATCATTTCGATGAGCCCTATTGTGTGTTTCTATTATCAGATTTTCTTGATCGTTCTCAGATGTTATATCTTCAACGGTCGACTGTGTAAAGCGGCATTTGTAATTTGCGAAATGATTGGGATAAAATAATTGGATTTTTCCCATTATCCATTCTGGAGTTTTTATTCCGTTAATGACGGACGGATTCAGATATTTTCTTAGAATGTTCACTAGGATTTGTTCGTCGTATTGGGGTTCTTTAATAATGTGTCTATGTACTCCGGGAAATACAATTTGAAATTGGTACGATGATGTGTTGTCCACATTTATAAATAACTGATTTTTGAAAACATTTATTGGAATTTCTACGCTATGTATTAAATGTTCTGACGAACTTTCTGCGCTGTGTTCGGTGGGGGTCAAAGAGTTTATTTGAGCATTTATAGGATTTAATCCTATAGGGACTCTGGATAGAGCATCAGCAACTACATTTGTTCGTCCAGGTTTATACTTCAACTCGTAGTTATACTCTTCCAAAATACATTTCCACCTTTTCATTTTTGAGTTATTATTATTATTACTGAGGGCGTATGTCAAGGGCTGGTGATCCGTGTAGATCACCACTTTTTTGGAACCATACAAATAATTTCTTAGAGAGTTCAGTGCCCATATTATGGCTAACATCTCTCTTTCATTAGTTGCATAGTTCTCCTCTGTTTTATTCAATGTTCTGGAAATAAATGCAATTGGTTTTTCTTCTTGACTTAACACTGCACCAATTGCAAAGTTGGAAGCGTCTGTAGTCAATTGAAAATCTTTTTCGAAATTGGGATATGATAACAAAACTTCACGTGAAGCCAATGCGTTTTTCAATTGATCAAATGCATTCTTGGATGAAGTATCCAATTCTATTTTCGTCTGACTTGATATAGATTTTGAAATTCGTCCGTCCGATCCTCTCAGAAGCGCCGTCAATGGTTTTGCAATATCTGCATAACCCCTAATAAACCTTCTATAGTACCCGGAGAGTCCGAGAAATGACCGAAGTTCTTTTAGTGTTTTTGGATAGCAAAATTTCAAAATTGAATCGACTTTTTTGGGATTTGTCATTATACCTTCCTTTGATACCACGAAGCCTAAAAATTCAACCTCATGTTTGAAAAATTCGCATTTGTCTAGTTGAACTTTCATATTAGCTAATTCTAGTGTCCTAAATATTGTTCCCAAGTGTTCCAGATGAGATTTCTCATCCTTACTGAAAATTATGATGTCGTCCACATATACGTAACATATCTTCCCAATAAATTCTCTCAAAATATCGTCGAGTGCTCTTTGAAATATTGATGGAGCATTTTTCAGCCCAAACGGTAACCTGGTATATTCATATTTTCCGTTGTTTACTGAAAAGGCTGTTTTTTCCCTATCCTCTTCTCTTAATGTTATCTGATGAAAGCCGCTCTTAAGATCTAACACTGTAAAGTATTGATTCCCACCTAAGTTGGATAGAACGTCATTAATCTCTGGAATGGGGTACCTATCGGCCACCGTTACTGCGTTTAATCGTCTAAAATCGACAACTAATCTGTATTTTTTCTGTCCTGAAAAATCTTCCTTTTTGGGTACGACCCATATGGGTGAATTATATGGAGACCGTGATGGTCTTATAATGCCATCACAAAGGAGACGATCGATTTCTTTTTCTACAATATCTTTTAAGGCCATTGGGTAAGGGTAACTTCTAGCGTATATTGGTGAATTATTGACTGTGCGGATGTCTCCAATTACTGTAGTGGTATATGTCAATTTCTCATCAGGGTCTGCAAAAAGGCAACGATGTTGTTTTATGAGATTTTCTAATGACACCTTTTGGTGACTGGGTAGGTGTTGTATTCTTAATTCGAGGTTATTTACGTTTTGTGACAAACGTTGTTTAATAGGTATCTTTTTACCTCCTCTAATTGTGAAATAGTTTTCGGCTGTATGAATAACTGCTGAAATTTCTTTCAAACTGTCATTCCCTAAAATTCCATCAAACGAGATTAATCCAGGCAATAAGTAGAATTTGATTGGGGCGTTGTCAATTCCGAAAAGGTCTACTAATGTATGTTGAGTAATTTGTATGTCGCCACCTACTGATTTCGCACCGAATATTTCTTTATTGTGTCTGGGGTTTTTTACTAAATCTGGTTTAATGTAGTTCTTATTACTTCCTGTGTCTAATAAAAATGTCAATATTTGTCCGTCCCTCGTTCTTGTCTCAAAATAAGGTAACGAGGAACAATTTAATCTAAAAAATTTACAGCAAGTTGGATATCGCTTTGTTGATTCTCTTGGGTTTCATTTGTTATAAATTCTTCTGGCAATTGTTCGAAATATTCTTCGGTGTATCCGTACGCTTCCTCTGGTTCATCGATTTCAAGTCCTCCGTATGAATAATTATTAGCCTCTTCTAAATTATTGTTCGGCCAATATTCGGTATTTAAATGAAAATTTCTTTGTATCTTGTTCATGGGAGCTTGAATTGAGTTTTCTGCTGGTCTCTTAAATGGCAGATTACGTTGGGGCGTTACTTGCATAGAACGGTCTATGTCCATTGGTTCTGGTTTTTGTTGATTGTTGTAGTGGTTTTGCCGTTGTCCCTGATATTGATGACGTTCGAAACTTCTTTGTACATTCGATGGGATTTTCTGGTAATTATTTTGGTAATTTTGACCGTTGTAATATTGTCTATTTTGTAGATTCTGGTTGAATCCTGCCCCCTGATGAAACCTAAAATTTGGTAAGGTAGGTCTATTATTACCCACTCCACCAATGTGGGCTAATTCAGGGTAGAAGTTCGGTCTGTACTGAGGTAAAGTTTGTCTAAGGTTATCCTTGCGCGTTTCGCTTCTTGTTATGCGATTGTGCGCGTAGTCCCTTCTAAAAGACATATTATCTAGTTTTAGGCAAATGTGAAGAGCCTGCGGCAGGGACGTTGGTTCCCTTACACTTAATAATCTAGGTAGATCGCCATTGAGTCCCCGTACAAAGGTATCCAATGCCTTTTCCCTATACGTATTTGTCATAGTTCGGAGACTTCCCTCGTTTAATTCTAAGCAAGAAACTTTGTCTAGGATTAAAGACAAGTGTTGGTACACACTTTGATAAAATTCAGATATTGATTTGCTTCCCTGACAAAGAGATGTCATTTGGTATTCTAGAGTGCCTATGTCACGTTTGTCTGAGTAGTGCATCATTAGGCACTTTCTTATCTTAATCCAATCTAATGGTGTTCGATAAGATTCTAAGGCAATATCGGCATCGCCGATGATTTTAGTACGAATTGTGTGCAATATTGCGTAATATCGCGCAGTTCCTTTCAAAGTTTGATAAAGTTCTAAGACCCTATCAACCGATTTTCTCCATGAATTGAATTCTCCTGGTTTCCCTGAGAATTCCCGCAAGGACCTAACAACATCCGGAACTTTATCTAATTCCTCTAATCTTGTAGTTATGGTACCTATTGGTTGATCTACTCCATCATCTGAAAAAATATCTTGAGAAGGGTTTATTGTTCCTCTTATTAACTCTCTAATCTGTTCCATTTGGACTTCATTCAATCCCGAAACAATATTAGCCGAAGGACTGGCCATGTTCAAGGACCGACTAAATTTTTCTGTCAATTCGTTCAAAGTATCGTCTGGCATTTTTCTTTCTTTTTGTTCTTATAGAGAAATTTGGAATATGAATTTTCTTTTACACTGAATATTTTTTAATGAGATTTACAAACGTTATTTTCTTTGATTCTGTCAACCACTACTGAAATATTAATGTCAAATATAAAATTTTAAAATAATTACTTATTTTACAAAAAAAAATAAAATATTGTGTAATAAAAAAAGTTATAAATAAATGTCTTACATTATTAGCAGCATCGCAAGAATCAGGTAATTTACTGGAACTTGATGATGGGTGGACGTCTTGATAATTGAAGGGATGATGATTGTTGAAGACTCCTTTCGATGTAATTATATTATTAGATGTAATTTGTTTCTTTTTTAGCTTTAAAATTTGAATAGTTTACTTCTTTGTCTTTCCTGTATTGGTTTATTTTCGACTTGATCTTTGTATTAAATTTTAATTAGTTTTATTAAGTTCGAATTTTTTTTTCTTTTATTTTCGACTGTCTAAATTATATTATTATTTTCAAATTAATTAATTTTTTTGCTATTTTTTAATTAAAATCTTTTTCACATAAGATTCTTACACTTTTTCTCTCGAATAGTTTCTTTAGTTTTACTAAGTTTTTTTTCTTGTATTGTTTCTTTAGTATTAATTTAAACTTTTATTCGCTTAGTTTTGCAAATGTCACTTTTGAGTCTAAAATATTAATTATTTTCAGGTTTAGATAACTTTATTCAGATTATTTACTTGTTTTTATTTTAGTTGGAACTTTCGTTCACTTGATTTTTGCAAAAGTCACTTTAAATCTTGATTATTTTATTATTTTTTTGTTCTTAAAATAAATTTTATTCGGCTACAATTATTTTTACTTTAGTTTCACAAACATTTGGTCATTTTAGATATTGATTATTTTATTAGTTTTAATTCTTAAAATAAATTTTATTCAGTTACACTTATTTTTCTTTAGTTTCACAAACATTTATTGATTTTGGCAAATGTCCTTTTAAATCTTGATTATTTTATTAATTTTTATTCAGCTACAATTATTTTTATTTTTATTCACTTAACTTTTCTAGTATTTATTTTCGCGAATGTCACTTTACGCGAGCTTATCAGGCTTTGGCATAACGCACAATCCGTTTTATCCTTTTTAGGATTACTGAGGGGCCTGACAAGGCTTGACTCGAATTTTACCGTGAGGACCTTTCAGGGTCCCTGCTCGGGCGCCAATTAAGAAAACGTTATATTTTTCTTTTAAAAAAATTATTGTTGTGTGTTTTGTTAGAACACACAACGTCTTTATTGTTTCACGATAAAATACAGAGTAAAGTTTAAACTTAAATTACCCTAATTAATAAGCGCAGGTTTTTGCTTACTTTCAAACTCACACCACCTTAATCGGCTTGCTCGTGTACGTCGCAGACGTTGTGTCAGCATGTGAACCAGCTGCGTTGCGGAATGTGTCTCAAATATCGCAGACGCGACGTCAGCTTTGTGAACGTGTGAATTTCTTTTTTATTTTGTTATTTTAAATGTTTCTCGTGTTAACTTATATTATCCAGTTGAAATTAAAAATAATAATAACTATTTTTATAATAGCAGAGCCCCTGCAGTTGATTGCTGTAAGTGATATATAGATGACGCTCTCTTTAATTACTAGATTTTTACTCATCTCCCCTGTGATCGGACTTACATGATTTTTTTGCATAACATCAGCCATTCCTATAGGTTCAATCCCGGCCAGTTTAGGTACGACATTTACCATTAACTACACAGTACAATAGTTAAAAAATACAGTGACTTGACAATGTAGGTTCGATTCTACTACTATAGTATAGTAAAATCCTATACTCCATTTGGCGAGTTTGGAAACAAATTTTTTTTATTGGCCTAAAAAAAAGTGACATACGTTTTTACCCAATAGCTAATTAAGACTGGGTGAAATAGCTTAAATACATTTGGCAATAATGTAGCAAAGACTCCGTTGAACAAATCTTATTCACATTTTACACAAAAAAAAAATCATTTTTTCTTACAGTTTTAGATAAAATAAATGAAAAAGTTATTATTTTTCACTTTTTTCAGCATAACGTAAAGGAACTCTTAATTTTTCACTAACAATATTTAACAAAATTGTAGCAACGTTAAAGCTGAACAGCTTTTGTGGACATACCAATACAATCTGAATTGACATAAAAATGGTCGGTTTTGACGCTGAAATAATAAATTTTTTTAAATAATGTAATCGAATGCTCAATTCTCTGTTGTGTTGTGTCGTGTTATTTATTTAGTTTATATCAAAACATTTTTGAGACATTTAGTTTTCATCAGAAAGATCACAAGTTATGTGAAACTCTTCGATATAGTCATATATATCATCATCATATAAATCCCCACAAGCCTCTTATAATTTTAGTTCATCGTGGAGCTGAGCTTCCTTTTCTTTGCCTTTTACTTCCATTTTCTTTGTTATTTTTTCAAAATCTGTTGTATCAGATATAATTTTTGCGGTTAACTCAAAACACAATGCTGTTTGAGGGATCATACTGAGAATATATGTCCCATTCTCGCTATCGCAGCCAAAATTTGGCATTATCTCATGACTAGTTGCAATTAATTTTTGGTAGTTGAGCACTAGGAAAGAACTAGTTCTTTTCAATTTCATCCCTTCAAGTGTATTTTTACATGCGAAACAATTCTCTGATTATTGTTTCGTACCAGAATTTTTCAAAATGTTAGGGGCTTCTAAACAGAGAAATGTTCGCTTTTGTCAATCAGAAAGATCGCTAGAATATGATATGCATGCTGAATTGTGTGCAAATTTCTTCATTCGACAACTTTTTTTAGAATATCTTTGAGAAAATTTATTAATTTTTTTTTCCGATTTACGGTATATTTAACTAGATTTAACTAGTTTATTCAGAATATAAACACGAAAACCAATTATTTTTTTGTTAAATTTATTTTTTTGCCTTGAATTTTAACGCTATTTTCGCGACCGCAAAAATATCATTTAATAAATCCTTTGTATACAATAATTACTAAAACTAGGCAAGACAACAACAAAACTTAATAATATTGAATACCTGAATCAGCTTATATAACTGGACCCATATTTTATTATACCGATCGACTCCTAATCATTTTCTTAGTCGAATTAGTGATGTCTGTCCGTCCGTGTGTCGCTGCAAACCTTTTAAATAAATTAGAGGTCTCACAATATGAGAATGGATGTGTCGAAATTGGTGAAAATCAGTGCATCTACAGATTTTGTCTCTTAAAATTTGGTCTTTGTGTAAGCCAACACCCACTAATCAGTAATTAAATAAGCCCTGTACCGCAATTCATAGTTACATCCGCCACCTAAAGCTGCTTCCGTACGTTCACTTAAACTTATCAAAAATCAGAAATATTGCATAATTTTTTGGCGAATTTGATTTGTATATATTTTTCCAAAAAATCTATGACTTTCCATATATAGTCAGGATCGGGTAATTTTTCAATCTAATCCCACATAAATAGGCCTTTCGATAAGAACTTCCTCATATCTGCAGACAAAAAAAAATAAGAGCAATTCCACTCGCAATTAGTGTATGCTTATTTTATATTATGAAATTAGTGCATGGTATATTTGGTCTATATCGACCGTAATTTTCCTACTTGTTATATTTATAGATGGATCAGGAATTTTCTGTTAGTAAATATATTTCGATATAAGGGAATTATTTTCAAATATTTCACCAAGTAAAATTTTACATAAGAAAATCTTTGGAAACCTGACCATCAAAATTTTTAATTTTGAGGTATATTTAAAAAAAAATTCTGATGATAGCTACTGAAATTTGTGAATATCGATGCAAAGTCCGCTATAGAATCGGTCCATATTACCCTTATACCCAAATTTGATATTCTAGTGTTCGTTATATCCATACATCATCAGTCAACAAGGGAGAAGCTATAGAAGATCTGTACTGATTACACAATACCCTTTGTTAAGGCAATAGAAAATCAGTAATGCACCGATCAAAGGCATATGTTAATTACATTTGAGAAAAATCTTAACAACATTTTTGCTTTGAGACACATTTAAGTGAAGGCAGTGCATCAGCTTTCTATGGGGACTAGTATTAGGAATAGGCTTACAGGGTGTGTTATTACTTCTGATCTATGTTAAATACACATATGCGAAATATATATGATAATCTGGTTTTTCGACTATTTTAATTGATCTGATAGAGGTTACTTGTGTAGGAGCTAGGTCTAAAATGCACTGATTTTCACCAGTTTCAATAGCGTTTGTCTAATGATCGACAAAAGCTTATATACTAAATCTCATTAAAATATAATCATAATTGCGCCCTGTGATTACATGGAAACACAGATCAATGAACGAACGGATATACAGACAGACAGACGGACATAGCTAAATCGGCTCAGAAAGTGATTCTGAGTCGATCGGTATAATTAGATATATAATAACTGATCATACTAAAACGAGCATGGCCACATTAAAATAAGTAAAAACGAAATGCTACTGGTAATGTTAATAATTTGTGGCCATCGTATATCGGATACTATTCTTATATGCTTACTAAGTCGAAATATGTAATGATCAGAACCATATTCAATAAAATTATTTATATTTCCCAAAAACTTTTATAGACAGAATTTGCGGAAATCTGCGCGAAATTTTGTTTCTGCGCATAATGTCTTTACCTTAATTTTTGGACTACTGAATGAAAGATTCAACAAACACGTTTAATCCGAAATTTTATAATATATAAATGGTAATCTTAATTTTTGAATAATTTTAGGCGAATCTTTAGCCATAGGGGGTTTACACTCGAAAAACTGTTAATAGATGAAAATTTTTACCAAAAAATTACCTTTTCCAACAAAGCTCATTTTCATCTCGGTGGTTATGTCAATAAGTAAAATTGTCATATCAGGGAAACAGAGAATCCACACGTGATTCTTGGACAGCCAACATCATTGTGCCACTTTCTTTCAAAGATGCGGAAGTAAATACATTGCATTAAAAGTTTGATGCCACCGTACAATGACAACTGATTATTTTTGGCCCATTTTTGAAAATATAGATCTGGACAAATGAGGCCTTGCTCGACCTTTACGTGGCAGGTTTGAAATGCACGATCTGAATTTTCCACCACGCTTCGACCTCATTTGATCATTATATGTAGGGAGCTGTTAAGGAGGTACGGATAAAAGAAATAATGGACATCTTCATTAAGATGTAGCTCAATACTAATGAAAATATACTGAAAAATTGGGTTCATTATATGGAATTGATTTGAATCAAATAGTCCTCCATAATTAACTGCAGCCATTGTTCCTTCGAATAAGAAATAAAATGAAATAAAATAAAAAATAAAATAAAAATTCAAAACTTATATGGTTCTCTCTGCAGTTTGATTAAGTGATTTACATGGATACACAGACTAGCAGAAAGTCGAAATGGGGGATGGATAATAGTACTATTTTAAGTGTAGTTGAACTTAGTGTAAACTGAAAAGTGGCTTGTATAGTTGCATAACAAATTGTATAATTTGAAAGACATGTTTAAAGTAAAACACTAAAAACGTACCAAAGTCACCTCTTCTTAGATATTGTGACCATAGTATATATTGTTAAGTAATTTAGTCCACCGAATTCCACTACATTATGCCTTCGCTGAATTCGTTTTGAAAAATTTATTCTAATATCGTGGTCCTGACTTTTTATTTAATTTTTAATTGACACACATCTCTTTTTTAGTATTTGCAAACCAAGTATTACAATACCAAGCTCTACTGTACTGGGTGGTTGTTACTCAAACTTCAGATTTTACGTCGGTTGAATGAATATTAAGAAATTTTGTTTTACATTTAATAGTATGGTAAAATATTTGCTTTTAAAGCACACCGTTATCGTAACTTGATATCCACATAGTCCACCCAAAATAACAAAACAACAATCATAATATTCTACACAAATTTTAATTACATATGTATTTCTTTAATATTCGATAAACTATATGTAATATTTGAATTAACCATAAAATTACTAGTTAAAACCAGAATACATAATTGATGTTTAAAATTTAAAATGTTAGTTTCACCAATAATATGTATATAATTTAAAATACTTCTCCCTGACAAGCTACACGCAAGATTTATTTATTTATTTATTTTATTTTTGATTTAAAACACAAATTTAATTTAAAATGTGAATAACAAATTGACAAATTTTATTGATATTGTAAAAAACCAATAATTTTAAATCAAATTAAGGTCAATTGCATATATAAGACCACTTATTATATACTCAGGTTGAAATGTGAAATAAATACTCGAAACTGCTTAGTTTGATGTAGACGTTATGTTGCTTAAATTACGAAATCGATATTATAAAATGGATAATTTCTCAGAATTAAGTATTTATGCATATACAGTGACTCGTAGTTAAAATGTAGATTCCTGACTTTTGTTTAAGAATAAATTCCTAAAAATTTCTTTCTAAACGAGTAAACCGTTAATGGCATCTAAACACCTTGCTTTCTACCTTACTTAGATGTAAAATTTTTAAATCCACGTTTGATAGCCAAAAAGAAACACTTCGTGCCCTCATACATATATCCTCTGTACTCCAGATTCCAGCGCTCCAAATTCGAGCGTAGTTTCTTCTAGGCGGCTTTATTTTTCAACTTAGCCAAATCAAACTTTTATGGATTATTATTACTGTGAATGAAGATAACAAACTCATTAACAAACACATTAATAAATTTAATAAAACACACATAGCATATGTACAATTTTATGTATGTGTTAGTAGCAACTTTAAATACAATTTACTCAAAATAAAAGAGAAAGTTTAAAAATCTGTAAATCTGCAAAACGGCTAAAATGAAATACCATTCAAATAACTTACGTTTGGTAAAAATCGGGATAAAACGGTAAACAAAACATCGGTCACAAAAAATCGCCTAGCCTATTAATATTATAGATATAAACGAAATAAAACTTAGAGATCTTTTGTTATTTTTTAATAAATATTTGAATCTTTGTTTTCTTTTATTTCCACCATGAATACTGTATTACTGCGAACAACTTAATTATTTTGAGTAAAATATTTTACAGAAAACAACAGAATATACGTTTTGCTTAACTATGCCTAATGTCTAATTAACCCTAGAAGGCGAAATGACGTTAAAACTAACACCACGTAAATTTTCGGTACTATGGAATTTTTCCTAAAGCGCTTCAATTAATTTGGGAAAATTTGTATTTTTTTACTCTTTATTTATTAAATAAATCATATTAAGGGAAACTCATATTATATTTATATTAAACTCAGTAAACAAAACAATTTTTAAAGATAAATAAACAGAAACAATTTTTAAAAATAGATATTATTATCCTATAAGATCAACTCATAAGTTTGATAAAGTAAATGCTTATGTGTAAGTATATATCGTCGGTCCTGGTTAATATAGTCTTTGCATATTTTTATTTGATGTTCTCCACATAGTACCGCGTTTTTGCAAATATGACAGTATATTAGGACGGGTCGATTTTAAAATCGCCCAAGTGACAAGGAAAATCATATTCTAGGGATCAAAATAAGAAACTTTGCCCGCGGAACCATACCTCTAAAACGAATTGTGATATCCCGACTTTTGCCCTGTCTGTTTGTGAGTGTCACTTTGACCCATATAGAGTGCCCCAATCGAGTCGAAATGTATGATCGACCCCCACTAACTTTGGAAGGCCGACCCACTCATACCAGTGGCATACCCCCTGTAACCTCCCTGGGGGGTTCCTCATACAAACTATTCAAAAAATCACCACTTTTTTATTTAATATTAAAATTAACACTCATACGTAAAATACGTATCTTCTACTGTGCTAATAAATAATAATCATACGCGTTGGCTATGTTTTGTTGTTCAAAAAGATCGATCAGATGAGGGTAAATAACTTTTGGATCACTCCGTGGCTATGCGTGACTCTGCGTGACTACCCCAAAACTAATCTGTAGTCACAACAAGACTATGAGCCAAGTTTCAGATCAATTGCATGAGGGGGAATGGGGTTGCCCCATGCCAGACAAACAGATAGACAGGTCAAAAGTCGGGACATCAGAATTCGTTTTAGAGGTATAATTCCTTGGGCAAAGTTTCTTATTTTGATCCCTACAATATGATTTTCCTTGTCACATGAGCGATTTTTTTTTTTTTTTGTCTCGTACAAATCGACCCGCCCTACAGAATATGGTTGTCATGCGCTGTTTTGAGTAGTGGCAATATTTGCAATTTATTCTCATTCCTTTTTTCTGAGAAGGTTCTCCGCAAGCTGCATTGATCTAAAAATTATTTTTTATATTTTATTTTAGTTTTGATGGCAAGTTGATATTCGTGCTTAGCATAAATTTTATTCTGTTCATTGGCTTAATCCCTTTTTGCACTGCGTTGTAGCTGTAAATATCATAATCGTTAACTGGTGCAATGTTCAGCATAATATAAAAAAAAACAAAGACGCAAACGTCTAGTTTTTCGATTAAAGCACATGTTCTGAGCCATCTGGTCAAAGGTATCAACCGCACCTTTAGTGGAATTATACGTGTGCATAATTTCTAGTTTTCCAGTTGTTGAGTTAAGTGCTCCACTCAAACGCATTGTTGATATCAATAAAACATGCTTATCCTGTTTCGGCTTCATAGACATCAGAGCTATATTCTTATCATACACAAATCGAGAAGATCCAGTAGCATGCGATTTCAGATCAAGTAGCTCTGGGGTATTTCTGCCTTGTTTTTGCATAAAGTTCCCACAACAGTTAAGGTGTATGGGTTTTCCAACAGATTTCTTGCTAAAGGATAACCAGTTATCTATTGTGATGTTTCGACAGCTTCCGTAGAAAGGTTTCATCAGTTTCTCTACATAGTAAGTGGCCAATGGCTTGCCTTCAGGGTTAGTTCACTTGTCAAAGTAAGGTTCGGCATTAATAACATATTTTGTAGCACTATCGCAAAGCATCACAATTTTTACAGCAAATTTGTTTGGCTTATTTGGTATGTACTTTTTAAAAGGGCATCTACCATGAAAACGAACTAGTTTCTCATCCATGGTAACATAGGATCCAGGCTTAAATTGTATATTGCATTTGTCTATAAAATTTTCCCAAATATCCGAAATTAGAGCAAATGAAGTTTCTTCAAATCTCAGAGCGAAGAAAAAATTTTAACCTATCTTTACTTATTGTGGCACTGTATCTATCTCCAGAGTAAGACGTGTCAAATAAGAGGTCAGCAGTAAGGTGATTACTCTTCAAAGCTGCAGACAAGAATAACAAACCCAACAAGGCTTTCAATTCCGCCAAATTTAAGTCAGAAATTGTGGAGTTTTGCAACTTATATTTTTGTCTAAGCTGAGAAATTTTCAAATTTATGTGATTCAAAATAGTATTTAATATACCTTCGGTCATAAATAATTCAAATATATCTTCACGCTCTATAGACTGCATTACTGTAATCGTTGGGCCTAACTAAACAACAAAAACATTATAAAAAAATACAACCAATTCACTTGTTATTTTCCTACCTGGTCGAATAAATATAATATTTCTTGAAGCGCACTTACCACCTTCACCATGTAGGGGAAAGTTATACCAAACGTAACCGTTCTTTCCTTAAATTTCACGTTTTTCTACTTCTGTGCTAGGAATGTTTTATGTTAGGTCTATTTTTGCCGCATAATATTTTTTGGTAAATGCGAAGTATTCCGTGGTATATAAAATGATTCTGCGAATTCTTTTTCAGTGTCATTTTCATCGTTCGCAGTGGTATACCATTCTTATCAGCAAAACTGTCATCGCTATCGAAATCATCTTCCTCCTATATATTGCTAACGTCGCTAATAACACTGAAGTCGCTGGATTTAAGCAATGCCGCAATATCTTCACAGACGAGACCGCACTTAGAATTAGTCGCTTTTTGACTTTTCATTTTCAGTCACCACTTAAAACTTTTCTACAAAATCTTATTTTTATTGCTAACACCACGTAAAATTTACGTACAGCTTCTTAATGCTCTCGCTCTAAGAACTCTTCAATGACTAAAAATGCGTTGTTTATGTTTTTGCCTTTGCGTGTAAACTATTGAAAAAAGCACCTGTTGAATTTGGAACCGGTAGGTTACTACATGCTCGCGTAGCAACAATAAGAAAAAACAAGTAAGAAAATTACAGTCGGTCTAGACCGACTATAGGATACCCTATACCATGCGTTTAGAGACCCTACCCCATAGGCCCAACTAAATATATACAAACAAAATTTGAGAAGAATCAGTGCAATATTTTTGTTTTTTGATAGATTTAAGTGAAGATGGGGAAGCAGCTCTATATGGGGCCTAAGGTTAAGAGTTGTCCCTTACGGATCATTTTTGGACTACTGATTAGTGGATGTAATAAACGCATACAAACCCAATTTGGCTAAGATTTATATGATAATTTGGATCTTATGGCAATTTAAGTCAACTTCATAGGGGTCATTTGTATGGGGGCTAAGTCTGAACATGGACTGATTCTCAGCAATGTTAATAGTGTTCATCCTATGGCCGACGAAAGCTTATACAAAAAATTTCATCAAAATACATTCATATTTGCGACCTGCAGTTTGATTACAAGCTTTACATGGACACACAGACGGACGGACGGACGGACGGGCGGACATCGTTAAATCGAATCAGATAGTGGTTCTGATTCGATCGGTTAATTAAAGATGGGTCTAAGTCAAATATTTTTGGTAGTTACAAACAGCAGCACATAGTGGTATAGGGTATATAAACCACACGCAAAATTTACGTATGTTAGCCTTCTAGGGTAAAAGAGAAAAATATGCAAATCAATTTAACATTTATAATGTGAACGTTTTGGCATCCTCAAATGAAAATAACGTGGTCGCATTAACCGAGCTGGCAGATGTTCACCATTTTCCTATTATCTGATCTCTGAGCAACGCCAAGATTCTCGATTTATTTTATTGTCATTAGTATTTTTTTTTTTTTTTTGTATTTAAATTTTTTTTTAGAAATAAAATTATTCACTACAAAAGAAGTGCCTCAATATCCGTTGGACATTATAGAGCCCAGCTGGCAAAAAAATACAATTTAAAGTGAGATATGTAAAAAAAAACATAAAAATGAGATAATTTCACTGAAGGTTTCCAGTAAATATTAAAATAACAATAAAAACACAAGTAAGAAAATTATAGTCGGTCTAGACCGACTATACGATACCCTATACCATGCGTTTAAAAACCCTATTTCTTAGGCCCAACTAATTGAAAATAAGCAAAAACCAAATTTGAGTGGGATTTTTATTAATATTTTTGGCTGCAAATATGAAAAAGTTCATATCGGATGCTATATCTATAAAGGGACTAGGTCCAAAAATGGACCGATCCTGATCATGTTTGATAAAGTCTCTTGTATTTTGCAAAAATATGTACAAACAAAATTTGAGAAGAATCAGTGCAATATTTTTGTTTTTTAATAGCTTTAAGTGAAGATCGGGAAGCAGGTCTATATGGGGTCAAAGGGATAATTTTTGGACTACTCATTAGTGGATGTAATGAACGCATACAAACTCAATTTGAGTAAGATCTATATGACAATTTGGATCTTATGGCAATTTATGTCGATTTCATATGGGTAATTTGTATGAGGGCTAGGTCTGAACGTGGACCGATTCTCACCAGTTTCAACAGCGCTCATCCCATGGCCGATAAAAGCTTATACACCAAATTTCATCAAAATATATTCATATTTGCGACCTGCAGTTTGATTACAAGTTTTACATGGACACACAGACGGACGGACGGACGGACGGACATTGTTAAATCAACTCAGAAAGTGATTCTGATTCGATCGGTATAATTAAAGATGGGTCTAGGTCAAATATTTTTGGTTGTTACAAACAGCAGCACAAAGTCATTATACCCAAACCACATAGTGTATAATAATAGATTTTGTAGAACATAATAGATTTTGATGCTGCATTAAATATTTATACCCTATACCACTATGTGGTTTGGGTATAATGACTTTGTGCTGCTGTTTGTAACAACCAAAAATAGTCAAATTGGGTTTATATGTATATATTTCATCCATTAATCAGTAGTCCAAAAATGATCCCTATTGGACAACTCTTAGTCATAGGCCCCATACAGAGCTGCTTCCCGATCTTCACTTAAATCTATCAAAAAACAAAAATATTGCACTGATTCTTCTCAAATTTTGTTTGTATATATTTTTGCAAAATGCAAGAGACTTTACCAAACATGGTCAGGATCGGTCCATTTTTGGGCCTAGTCCCCATATAGATATAGCATCCGATATGAACTTTTTCATATCTGCAGCAGAAAAAATTAATAAAAATCCCACTCAAATTTGGTTTATGCTTATTTTCTATATCCAGTTAGTTGGACCAGAGAGATAGGGTCTCTAATCGCATTGTATAGGGTATCGTATAGTCGGTCTAGACCGACTATAATTTTCTTACTTGTTTTTTTTTTTTTTTTTGTTTAACAGCAGGATTTTTAATATATGATGATTGAACCTGAGATAATATATTTTATTTTTTTTTTGGCATTTTCTTGTCCTTATTATAAATAATTTTTAATCAGAAAATGTTTTAGGTATCGCATTTTTTTTTAATTCCCAATGTAGTTTTATTAGGTAACGAAGCATACCTTAAGATTTAGTCAAATTTGATCCAGAAATATAAAAATGCTATGTTTCAGAGCAGGAGCTAAATTTTCAACGGTTTATCTATGTGCATTTAAATCTCTGCTTTGGGTGTAACGTGAAATTGTATAATGAATAATTAAACCAATATTAGAAATATGAAAGCCAAAAATTATACCCACAAATCCTTATGTCCCTTCTAAATATAACATGAGCAAGTCTTGAAATTCTGCGTGAGTACCTTTAATGGCCCAATCGCCGTAACGTTTTCTAGGTTAAGTCAAACCGTCCAATGCTTTACCACTACCGATATCAAATTAATGACTTCAAACTAATCCTTTATTGTTTTTTTTTTATTATTTTAGGAAGTGGCTGAATTGCTTGTGGTTTTGCTGGTAGTCTATTTGGTCATGCTTTGACACGCACCCACTAAAATTATTGAAAGTGACAATAATTATGCCGGTAAAGGCAGCGCTGGTAGTTCAATTGGTGACGATAGAATAATAATTATTAATAATGCACAGCTCAGGTCAATAACATACATCAACGTGGGTGGTGGTACAATACTTATAAGCGCAGACTCTCCGCAAGCAACAGCTTCAATAGCAATAGGAGCACCAGAAGGCCTTGCTGTAAACAGGCCGAACATTCCAGCTATTAGGCACGCTTAAATCCAACAATTGTTAATAAAGGTGAGCAGCATATATGCCAAATACTAAGTGGGTTAATATAGTAACCTCAACTCCTCCGTAGCAGCAGGTGAAGCTATAGCTGTCACAAGGGAAACATATTTTTAACCAGTTAAAGATCCAGAACCAGATCAAAGCGATATGACTTAAACCATAGTGGCAGAGAAAATGGCTTGTTATCCTGATCCTCCACTAGAAGCACCAACTGTAGCATATGTTACAGTGATGCCGCAGAAGATGATACATCAGCTGCTGCAACTATAACTACAAAGATTGCAGTGTAACATTCAACTGCCTTTGAAGCAGATATTGCTTTGGTTCCTGTGTAATCAACCATTATTTCTACCCAAAATTGCTCTAGCTTTTGCGCCTTTTAATCCACAAATCCAGCCACATATCACGAAAGTTCTTGAATATTATATCCGAATAAACTCATCACCGCTGATAGCCGTCATTCGGGTCCACAGTGGCTGTGATCATAACTATTCTACCATTTGTGGAATATCATTATTGACTCTACTTAAAGCATTTTATTGACAATAATTTGGAATTATTTAAAATATTAGTAAATAATTTGAAAAACTAAATAAATGTCTATTTGAACTTGTTTGTTTGTTATGGTGTAAAATTATCATAATAATTTTAGTCTTGATCTTCAATTTAAAGGATCTTGGAATTCTTAGTTTCTTTCAATTAATTTAATTTACATATCTTTAATCTAATACACGTATGAAATATTTAACTGAATAAAAAACATATATTATTAATTAGCACAATCAAGTCTTATTTCATAATAACTCAAGATGATAGAAGATATTACAAGTCAGGTTTCTTAACCCATATTGTACCACTACGCGAAATCTTGTAAATATCTATGTAAATTTTGGTGTGGTGCGACTTAGTGACCTCCCGATCACTCAAAAAGAAAAAAGAAAAAAAATCTTAGACTACGTTAGCCGTGGCGGACTGTTGCGAAAACGCAACATTGGCTAATAAGGTGCAAATCACATCTTTTATACCTATATATAGTCAAATGAATTTTTAATTTTTTTTTATTAGAATAAGTTAAGGAACATATTGTTTTTGGTATTATAAACTTTAATTTTGGTTATTTAAATGGTATGTATCAAAGCACTTTAGGCGCAATATAACATTACATTTCTTACATTGGTAAAGCCTTTGTGAATGGCACTCACTGCATCTTTTCCGTTAATTGCCCGGAGTTTTCCAAGTAAAATGCTCTTAGATATCAGCACGTTACCAAATCCCCTACAGGCTGTTCTTCATCGGTTTTTCTTGTAAGAGCAGTAATTTTCTAGTTAGTGGTGCGGTTCCTTCAGCTTTGGTATTAAGACAGTGGATTTTCCAAGTTTACTGTAATGCTATGAATGCATTCGTCCATAATGGCAAGCAATATCGGGTTGTTATAGTCAATGATAAGCTGATGCTGGTGAACAAAAACCAAAATAAATAATACTGTGAACTCCGAACGTATAAAAAAAGACCAAAACTCAACATATTTTTATATCTTTTGAATAACGATTAGTAGAAATTTCTGGACAGTCTGCAACAAATTTTCGTAATAACGGTAACTTCTAAATAACGAATAACTTTTGGTTTTTTTTTAACCGCAGAAGTCGTATGCTTTTTGAGAGAGCGGCGACCAGTGACAAGGATATCAATGGCACCTTTTAGGCGACTTGATCTTATCGTTTCAGTTGCGTTAAACTTCCGTTCACTCAACAAACAGAACAAGTAGTACGAAGAAGAAAAATTGTCGAAGATCACTGCATGAGCCTCCGGGCTATAAATAATTCTCACAACTTTAAAGCAACAGAAGCATCTAACTCAACGCTTTTACCGTATTAGCTTCAAACAAATATCCAGTGTCGAAACAAAGACACCAGTATTTAAGACCGAAACGTTTGCTTTTCCACGAATAAACATCTTGCAGTTGTGTCTGCCAAAACACGAAACCATTTACTCGCTTAGTGGTTGTAAAAATTCCAAGTGTCGATTCTAAGTGTCAATCAGTGGACGAACTTTAGCAAATTTATCAGAAGCGTCCATATCGTTGTTATCAATCATATGAAAAGCACTTATAGTTTTTTGAAACATTTGACGGGCAGCGATTATTTTGCGGTCGGCATATCCCAAATAGGTTGGGAAGACCAGTAATGCTGGATGTGAGGGATAGAATGATAACCTCATAAAATTAGTATGCCTATGAAACGGTAAATATGCTCTCTAATATGCATTAATATGTTTTTTTGATTAGCATACTTATTTGAATATTCAAAAAGCATATCCGTAACGTCCTTGTCAAAATACTGTGGAAATATCTTCACGGCTGATTTTCCACCTGGATTTTAAAATTTTAAAAATAAACACTTATAGGTAGTTGTGCTATTTAGAGTTACTCTTGATTCCACTGTTTTGTTTTGGAGTGGAGCGACAGAAGCTTCACGTGGCCGTCAGAGTTCAAATCGATGCTTTTTGATTTCTTCCACTTTTGAGTGCAAATTTGCTAACAAACCAATCCATAGCCAAAAAAAAAAAAAAAAAAATCCAGAACAAAAAATATAACAAAACCAACCCAAAACCAACACATAACAAAACTAAACAAAATAAAATATGTACTCATTCAAAAAAACTTACAAGTGATTTGCACGCAATTAGCGACTGATGCGTTTTCGCAACAGCTATTTTCAAATTAACAACATGAAAAGAATTATTATTTTTTCGAAAATAGGTTTCTAAGAAATGTTTTTCAATATTTTCGCAATCAAAACTCTAGAATGAAAAAAATTTAAAAAAATGTTATTTTATATATTTGGACATTTTTGCGAAAGCATTTTTTGGACCGTTTTTAATACTCTAGGAACTCAATTTAACAAAACAGGTGAATCTTTCTTTGAGTCAGTGTCGTAATGTCAAAACCCTAAACTAGTTTGAGAAAAAAAAAATATTCGGACTCGTTAGTTCAAAGCCTTTATATACACATCCAAAGTTGGTGTTGCGAAAGCGCAACGCCTGTATAAAATAGGTTAAGTGATACTATAAAATTCCACAATAATTTAGGAAATATTGCACACTCAGATGTGAGGGTATGTATTACTTGTAAAATTTTGCAATTATAAGATAATATTAATGCATGTCCGAGTAAATTTTAATATTTAAAATAAAGTAGTTTTTTTTTTTTTAAGTAAGATAATTAAATTCGGTGTGAACCAATTATCCGATACCCTATTGCATAATTGAATATACTGACTGTTATTTTTATATAAAACTTAAGGCCCATTTAAACGATACCAGTCTGTCGTATGATTTTTTGACATAAAAAACCGATGAAATTCGTCGGATTTTTAGGCCGTTCACATCATCGCACTCAAGTCTTCTGAAAACAGCTGTCTAGAATTACAAAGAAATTTATTTTGAAATTTAGATTTTATTTCCACTTTCTTTGTTTTTTTTTTTACCTTTTTTTAATATTACCAAAAAAAAAAAGCAACTCAGGTCCAATGAAAATAACAAGATTTTAGAAATGTTTCTAAAAATTAAAAAACCGTCGGACTTTTTCATACTCGTAATACTCGACTTTTTGACAGTTCGTCTTAAAAAGTGTGGTACTGTAAACTGGCCTTTAGATCAATGAGTGGACTGACTATGACCATATATGGAAAAGATACTTATTTTTCACAAAAACCTGTCTTAACTATATTTGAAAAGAAATCTGCAATATTTTCGTATTTTGATCTAACGGGTGATTTTTTTGAGGTTAGGATTTTTATGCATTTGTATTTGACAGATCACGTGGGATTTCAGACATGGTGTCAAAGAGAAAGATGCTCAGTATGCTTTGACATTTCATCATGAATAGACTTACTAACGAGCAACGCTTGCAAATCATTGAATTTTATTACCAAAATCAGTGTTCGGTTCGAAATGTGTTTCGCGCTTTACGTCCGATTTATGGTCTACATAATCGACCAAGTGAGCAAACAATTAATGCGATTGTGACCAAGTTTCGCACTCAGTTTACTTTATTGGACATTAAACCAACCACACGAATGCGTACAGTGCGTACAGAAGAGAATATTGCGTCTGTTTCTGAGAGTGTTACTGAAGACCGTGAAATGTCGATTCGTCGCCGTTCGCAGCAATTGGGTTTGTGTTATTCGACCACATGGAAGATTTTACGCAAAGATCTTGGTGTAAAACCGTATAAAATACAGCTCGTGCAAGAACTGAAGCCGAACGATCTGCCACAACGTCTAATTTTCAGTGAATGGGCCCTAGAAAAGTTGGCAGAAAATCCGCTTTTTTATCGACAAATTTTGTTCAGCGATGAGGCTCATTTCTGGTTGAATGGCTTCGTAAATAAGCAAAATTGCCGTATTTGGAGTGAAGAGCAACCAGAAGCCGTTCAAGAACTGCCCATGCATCCCGAAAAATGCACTGTTTGGTGTGGTTTGTACGCTGGTGGAATCATTGGACCGTATTTTTTCAAAGATGCTGTTGGACGCAACGTTACGGTGAATGGCGATCGCTATCGTTCGATGCTAACAAACTTTTTGTTGCCAAAAATGGAAGAACTGAACTTGGTTGACATGTGGTTTCAACAAGATGGCGCTACATGCCACACAGCTCGCGATTCTATGGCCATTTTGAGGGAAAACTTCGGAGAACAATTCATCTCAAGAAATGGACCGGTAAGTTGGCCACCAAGATCATGCGATTTGACGCCTTTAGACTATTTTTTGTGGGGCTACGTCAAGTCTAAAGTCTACAGAAATAAGCCAGCAACTATTCCAGCTTTGGAAGACAACATTTCCGAAGAAATTCGGGCTATTCCGGCCGAAATGCTCGAAAAAGTTGCCCAAAATTGGACTTTCCGAATGGACCACCTAAGACGCAGCCGCGGTCAACATTTAAATGAAATTATCTTCAAAAAGTAAATGTCATGGACCAATCTAACGTTTCAAATAAAGAACCGATGAGATTTTGCAAATTTTATGCGTTTTTTTTTAAAAAAAAGTTATCAAGCTCTTAAAAAATCACCCGTTATTTAATTAAAAAGCGCGAAACGGCTTTTCATGAGGACTATGATTAAAAATTATGTACGTTCGTAAATGCCTTAGTTATGCATCCCTGCAGCATAATAAAAGTTAAACCTTCACAAAGGCATCACTTGGCAGCACTGACTTACGTCAAAAGTTTTTTATGCAAACAATTGGCAGTGCTGCCGCAAATTTTTGCAACTATGGCATCATTTTAATTACTGATGCAATAAAGCGCGAAGTTTACACAAAATTGAACATTGGTGCAGAATGGAAGAGTAAGTAGTGCATTATATAAAAATTGTTAACTCAAATTTAAATAATATCGTTTTATTATTTCAAAGTATTTTTTAGTAGTTTATAAATTGGACTTGAAGTTTGATTATAAAGTTAAAAGGACGATTGATTGATTACAAAGTTAAAAGGACTACTGATTGATGACTGAAAGCCAGTACTTGGTTTTATAAAACGGGGGGTCTAAAGAGTTTAATGATCCGTATGTAACAGAAATACTATACACATCTCTTGTGAGACCGATTTTGGAATATGCCTCTATTATATGGGAACCTATCTATCAAACTCATGTTGATAGCATTGAATCGGTGCAAAAATAAAGCGTGATGTTTTTTCTACGCACCCTTTAAATCTTCCGTTGTATAACACCCGCCTCACCCTTGTTAAGCTGCCAACCTTAACAAGCTCTATGCTAAATGTTTTATTTCTTTCGAACATAATTAATGGCAATTTTTCTTCAGGTTTCTTGATCTGCAATATTTCATATACCATCCCTCAGCATCCTACACGTCTATTCTCACATTGATCTGTCCAGTTTTATAGATCAAATTATGCGAACGGTGATCCTCTTAGATAAATTTGTATTAAATTATTAAATTTTATAAGCTATATAGCTTTGCTGATTTTTTCTTCAAATATAAATGTCATAAAAGGTGAAATCATAATTAATCTCAACACATAATTATCAATTAATTTTTTAATTTTTTCATTGAAGTTCGCCTAATTTTTAAATGTTCTTGTAAATAGTCTGCAAGGATTAATTCCATAGATTAATAAATAAATAAATTAGAAAAAATAAATAAATCCGGAGTGTGCAAATGAACTCATTTTGAAAATATTAGATTTAACGAAATTATTCGGTCTAATTCGTATATAAATTTAATATTTTCCCACTTTTGTACTGACCTAATTTTTTTTTTTTGTGTGTTTTATCATAATTTCTATTATATTAAAATATTAAAGTGTTTGTTAAATATTATATAAATAACGTTTTTAATTGGCACTCTATTCTTAACTTTGTGAAGAGAAGTACTTCTAAAAAAGTTTTGGACACTGTAAATGATAAAGCTTTTTTCCACTTTAATTTTTGTGTTCATTCTTTTTTTTTTGGATTATTCATTTTCTGTGGTCTTTCGTTTGCATAATTAATTGGATTGTACAAAAAAATAAGCAAAAAAAAATTTTAACTGTCAATTAATGGTTATTCGATGACCGAATATTAAGTAAAGTGTACAAGTGATGTAGATGAGCTTAATGGAATAATTGCTAATCGTTGCTGACAAGCTATCAATTACAATTTATAAAAACTAAAGCGCAAGGATTACAAATGGCCAATGTGTTAAAAAGGATTACAAAATGATAGTGAAATCGACAACTATATATTGTTGGACAGTAGCGCTAAAAAATGTGTATAATTTTCTTAGAAACTGGGATTCACTAAGTACTTAACTTTTGAAATATGCACATTTTATTTATTTGGCACTTTAACACAGTTCGATTACTATTAAATTGCCAATGTTTTTTTCTAGACATATGCAATTTGTTTAAAATTATCTTTTCTTAATAACATATAAAATTTATATAAAAAAAAACATGAAAAAATTTTTTCTTAAAAAGTAACTTTTTAAAAAAGTAATTTTAGACATTGAAAAATTAGGTCTTTATAAAAAAGAAACGACTTTGACTAGAAAAGAAAAATCTCCCCCGCATTTTCTTTTATGAAATACTATTTTTTGTTAAGACTTATATTTTTTAACAACCACTTTTACTAGCCCTAAAGAGCTAGCAGTTTTTTTGTTACGCTAACACTATCATTAGTTGAATCGCCTGGCATATGTCTGAAACCGATTTTTACTAAATCCGTATAAGAACCATCAAAACTCTTTTAAAATTTTATATTTTGTTTTATTTTATATGTAAATAGTACAAAAAATTTTAATTTTTAGAGAATTCATTTCAATATTTTATTTATGTAAAAGGCCTTTTTAATGAAAACTTTTTGAGTTAAGTTGTAGTAGATAATTAAAAAATAAAAAATAAATACCCAACTAAAATCACAAAATGATTGAGATAGAAATTAATCAGGTTTAAGATCAAATGCTTTTACTTTAAATAAAGCAAACAAAAAATTATTTATATAGGATATAATAAATTTAAATAGAGTATATGGCGGGCATGCCGTTAACGCTAAATATAAGTTTAGCAAAAATAGATTGTTTTTCTTGTTTTTTACAGACAAAAAAACATGCATATTAGGGTGGCCCTTTATTATATGGAGAGAAAAAAGTGTTCAAACTGATTTTTCATAATTTGATCCCAGGAGCACTGAAGGGTTAATTAAATAAAAATTAACCGAATTATTATTCTTAAATTCTAAATAGTGGTTTCATCGGGTTTAATGGAAAAACTCGTTGTCGGTCATTTTTATTCATAAATATCTTAAAATCCAAAGCTGGTCTTGGCAAATAATGGGCCAACGTTCTCGAATTTAACCCAAATTTTAGAAACGGAAGTTCTTCACATTTGGGTATTCCATTTTGAGCGTCGCATCTAATAATTCAGCAGCACCCACAAAATATTTGAATTTATTTAATAAATTATCTTTTATTAGTTTGGGCTCATATTTGACCCCAATCCCAAAAGGATTAATGGGGTCATATTATTTTTTTCCGAAAACATAGGCCATTAGGATGAAATATAATATTTTATAGAAGAAAAGTGATGAATTTTGAACACAAAGTATTTAGAAAGAGTACATTTACAGAATATTTTACAAAAATCCCATTTTTCTTGAAATCCGCAAAAACAGAATATTTTTCAAATAAAATTCTGGCACACGGCTTTACTTAAAAATTCTCACGGTTAATCTCTGACACATACTAAACAAAACCGTAAAGCGTCAGGTCCATTTTTGTAAATTTTGTTTAAGAAAATTTTTTAAAACTTGAAAAAGGAGTTTTGAAAATTTTATAAAAAAAAATTTCCCATTTCGGTCTCAATGCGCAATAGGTTTACAATGTGATAATAAAACAATACTTCATATCTCAGTACCTGTAAGCATAGAGAACAAAAACAATTATGGCTTTAATCAATTTCACAAAGTTGAAAAAAAAGCCATCAAATTTCATAACCTAGTTTTTTTTTGGCACAAAAGTGGTCTGGGGCATTTGCTATTTCTTGGCGAGTTTTTCTTCGGTTTTGAAGTTTTATAGCTCCTTGAAAAGATAATGTAATGCTTATTCCGAATTATATAACAGTTTGTCAACTATGGAACGAAATTTCCGTAAAATCTGAAAAAAGTCATATTTTCCCCATATAAACACACTTCAAAATTTTCAATCGCGTTGAGCCACCTCTAAATGTTTTTTGATTGGCCCAAAACTTTGTATTTCTCAGTTTGTTTGCTATTCGCATATTTCTAGGGGATGCGACCGAGAGTTTGGACGCTTTTTTTATTAAGGGCCACCCTAATGCCCGTAGACCATCTTTATTTCTACTACATTACATTGAACTACACATAAAATTTTACCATTTGTGGTTTATTCGTTTGATTATTAACAGTGGCTTGCTCACCACATACGGATGGCATGCAAACTATTTTAGTTGGTTTTGGTTTATATGATATCAGAGTAAATTCGTTGTCAAAGCAAAATATTTATGTCCCAGCCCGAGTTTCTTTAGAATTTATGTTTCTAAAATGGTAAGTTTGTGAAGCTGGAAAAGAAAAGACTTAGCTAGGGGATGGACGGAAACTGTCTGTCCACGATTAGACCCATGCATACTTCGAGTTAGCTCTTTTCTTTTTTTTAGAGTCTTCACCAAGAGGCAGACCACCTGTATAGGCCCTGCAATACCGGAGATAACTATCAATACCGGTATTCGGTATTAAATTTCAATAAATACCGGTATACCGGTATTATACCGGTATTGGTGAATTATTTAAAAAATTAAAAACAAATTGTATAAATTAATAATTTTTTTAATTAATACAAAAATAAACTTTAAATTAACATTCATTTTTAATTATAATATATATATTTCTCTTTCCTCTCAGTAATTCATTCGGTAAAAAATAAAAATAAAAAAAATCAATTTTGCTTTGTTAGTAAATAACTTTTAAAAAAGCAAAGTGTGTCCAGGGATTCATCACTTAGATATGACCTGATTTTGGAACAAATTTTTCCAGATGACGAAAACACTCTTTCAGCCTCGACGCTGGTTGGCGGAATAGTACTTAAATAATAACCAGCTTTTTGCAAATTTAGTCCGCGATATCCTCCTTCTTCGAAAATAGCCATTTCTTTATTAATAGTTTTGTCCAAATTTACAGATTTTTTTGTTATATACTTTATGGTCCATTTGTTTTTCTTTATTAATTGCAAAATTTAATCTTTCCTGCATTGAATAGTTCATTTCTAAGTCCGAGGAATCTGAAGAAGATGGTGAAGTATTTAAATTTGAATCTGAAAAACGTTTAACTATAGTTGATATCAAATTAGCAACCTCTTTTTTTGATAATTGTTCGAAGGACAATTCATTATCTTGATGTTTTGATTTTATTTGTCCTTTGTGAAGATATTGAAGCAGACTTGAAAATTTGGTTCGCATTTCGTTAATTCTACGTGCTAAAGAAATTTTAAATTCACCGCTAAATTGTCCAGTTCCTAAATTATTAATCACAAATGCAATAGTGGCATCTGCAGATAGGAGAGCCGCATCACGACGACACAATGATTCCACTGCTAATTTTATTGGCAACAATGTTGAAATAATACCAGAAATAATATCCATTTCTGCCTCTTCAAATGATATAGTGGAACATAAGTCTATTAAAGATTTTAAAATGCAATTTATTAGTTCCCAAAAGCGCTGTAGCATAAAAAATAAGCTGTTCCATCTGGTTTTTGTATCCAGAATCAGCGAAATTTCTTTGTTAAATTCAGCTTTGACATATTTTTGAAGTATATCGTCATTTTTTGTGGGGGAACGTCGAAAAATATTTACAACTTTTCTTACCTTATTTATAAGTGGACGTATTTCTGCTTTCAATTCCATAGAATCATCATAATTTTCAGAAATTTTAAATCCATCTACATCGTTTTCCTTAACATCTGATTCAGCATCACTTTCGCTATTTATTTCTCTTTCTCCCTCAGATTCCAACTTTGTTGCATTTTTTTTATTATTCTTGCAGTACAAAACGTCTAGCACCGCCAATTGAATACCATGGGCATAACAAAGCTGCTGATGGCTTTTTACTATCCGTCTTACTTTTTTCATCATAGAAGCGCCATCTGTAGTTATACATTCGATGTCTTCATCAAAAGATAGTTCATATTTTTCTAATTTTTTTGTAATAAGTTCAACACAACTCTCTGCTGGAAAGTTCCCAAAAATTCGAATTAATCCTAAGTTCCAAAATTTGTTTTGTACATGTCAACTTAAATTTAAATATCTTCTATTTTTACCAGACGTCCACTCACCAAATGTTAGACTGAACTTTCCTTCTTTTTTCAGATCTTAAAAATATTTTACCATCTCTTCGCGAATATTTACACCATACCTTAAAACAATATTTCGAATTGTATTCGCAGATTTTGGGACGTCAAGTTTTCGAGCCAGCAAAGTCATTTTTGATAATACTACACGAAGATCATCGTTTTTATTTTTAAAGTAGCTCGATATTTTTTTTAATTTCGGCGGTACAGCACTAGTAGATATATTAGATGAGATCGTTGAAGTTTCGGGATTTTCAGCATCTAGTCCTCTTTTTTTCAACAAGTTGATGTCATGAGCAGTTCGTAGATGCATATGAAGCCCACTAGTTGATCCACCGCATGTTTTTATTTTATTGTCGCATTTGGTACATTTTGCCAAATTTCCTGATCTATCTCTCAGAAAATAATGCCAAACGGAAGCTTTGTCTGTAACGCCTTTTTGAACTGCTTCAAATTCCATATTAAGGCTATTAAAATAAAAAATATATCCCAAAAACTAAAAAACTCAAATTTTTACATTAAAATGTACCTCTGTATTAAATTTGAAATATAGAATATAATTTACTTACATTCAACAATATCGATAAATAATATGAAATAATATTTTGGGCAATATATATTTTTTTAAAACGCAAACTTTATTAATACAGCAACAGAACAATTAAACTGAACACTAACTAACCACAAAACACCAGCACACTTTGATTTGTATTTTAAAGTGTTTTTGTTTTTATTTAACTTTTCAGGAATTAAGAATTTTTTCCAACGATTCCTCAATATTTTTACTCAGCTTTGCAGTAAATAAGAAAATAAAAGCACACTTCGATTTGTATTTTAAAATTTTTTGTTTTTATTAAACTTTTCAGGAATTAAGAATTTTTTTGAATTTTTGAAGATGACTTCATTTTTATTAGATTTAAAAAAGTTGAAATATATGATATTTAATTAAATACCGAAATACAGGTATTTATACGTCATAATACCGGTATTTCGGTTTTAAAAAATAGTATTACAGGGCCTACACCTGTATATTTACTCCTTCTAAAATAAGGAACTGCATACACAATATACTAATTACCACTGTAGTATGTCATCACAATTTTAAGCCCATATTTAGGCGGCTTATTTGGTATATACATGCAAATGAAATATGTTCAAAATTTTTCATTAAATATATCCCATATCTTTATATCCTATACCGCTATGTGGTTTGGGTATAATGACTTTGTGCTGCTGTTTGTGACTACCAAAAATCTTTGACCTAGGCCCATCTTTTATTATACCGATCGAAATAGAATCACTATCTGATTCGATTTAACGATGTCCGTCCGTCTGTCTGTCTGTCCGTCCGTCTGTGTGTCCATGTAAACTTTGCAATCAAACTACAGAACGAAAATATGAATATATTTTGATGAAATTTGGTTTATAAGCTTTTATTGTCCATAGGATGGACGCCTTTGATATTGATGAAATTTGGTCCATGTTCAGACCTAGCCCATACAAATGACCCCTATGAAATTGACATAAAGTGCCATAAGATCCAAATTATCATATAGATCTCAGTCAAATTTGGTATGTGTTTATTATATCCGTTAATAAAAAGTGCAAAAATAATCCCAATAAGACAATTCTTAGTCATAGGCCCCATATAGACCTGCTTCTCGATCTTAATTTAAATCTATAAAAAAAAAAAATAAATAATGCACAGATTTTTTTCAAATTTGGTTTGTATATATTTTTTCAAAATATAAGAGACTTTACCAAATATGGTCAGGATCAGTCCATTTTTCGACCCAGTCCCCACATATGTATAGCACCCGATATGAACTTCTTCATATATGTATAGCACCCGATATGAACTTCTTCATATATGCAGCCAAAATATTTAATATTGTTTATGCTTATTTTCAAATTTGGTTTATGGTTATTTTCTATATCCAGTTAGTTGGACGGAAGAGATAGGGTCCCTAAGCCATCGTATAGGGTATCGTATAGACGATCTAGACGGACTATAATATTCTTACTTGCTCTAATTTGCATAAAATTGTCATTGATAATGTTCTCTAAAGCAGAGCATTGAAGAAGTCCCACAATCTCTTGCCCAAACACCATTATATCCACAGAGAATTAATGTTTGTTGCGCTTTGTGGTTCAAATATCATAAGAAACTATGGTAGGCAGATCGTACCTAAATTTTGTTGACATAAGCTTTTGGTGAACGAATAATTTCACTTAATAGTTTTGTTAGTTGGCCACCCATGTCGTGGGATATAACCCCACTTTTATTTTTATTAAATTTTTATTAAATTCTTTTCAATTCCGCTTTTATTGTTTTCGCTTATTGTCGTCTTCTTAAAACAATACTGAGCTATATTAATATTTTAGCTACAATGCCTTCACTTTTCAGTAACTTAATTAAAAACTACAAGGAGTTATTGAGGTGTGTGTTGTTATAACCTATACCACTATGTGGTTTGGGTATAATGACTTTGTGCTGCTGTTTGTAACAACCAAAAATATTTGACCTACACCCATCTTTAATTATACCGATCGAATCAGAATCACTATCTGATTCGATTTAACGATGTCCGTCCGTCCGTCCGTCCGTCTGTGTGTCCATGTAAAGCTTGTAATCACACTGCAGGTCGCAAATATGAATATATTTTGACGAAATTTGGCATTTGATCTTTTATTAGCCATGGGATAAACGCTATTGAAATTGGTGGGCATTGGTCCATGTTCAGACCTAGCCCCCATACAAATGACCCCTATGAAATCAACATATATTGCCATAAGAGCCAAATTATCATACAAATGTTAGTCAAATTGGGTTTATATGTATATATTACATCCATTAATCAGTAGTTCAAAAATGATCCCCATTGGACAACTCTTAGTCGTAGGCCCCATATAGAGCTGCATCCCGATCTTCACTTAAATCTATCAAAAAACAAAAATATTGCACTGATTCTTCTCAAATTTTGTTTCTATATATTTTTGCAAAATACAAGAGACTTTACCAAACATGGCCAGGATCGGTCCATTTTTGGGTCTAGTCCCCATATAGATACAGCATCTGATATGAACTTTTCAATATCTACAGCCCAAAAAATTAATAAAAATCCCACTCAAATTTGGTTTATGCTTATTTTCTATATCCAGTTAGTTGGGCCTGAGAGATAGGGTCTCTAAACGCATGGTATAGGGTATCGTATAGTCGGTCTAGACCGACTATAATTTTCTTGCTTGTTTTTGAAAATGTCACTGTGGGAAAAACTATTTGATTCCTATGAATTCCACAAACCGCATTGTAGTCATCCTAACAATGCATTTTGCTATTATTGCACATGCTGGGGCTGTATATGAGTACAGTAAAGAAAATACATAGAACAGCGATTGTGTTAGTGAGTAGTACAATATAGAAATTTAATAATGAAAATTGAATAGTATAGTTATCACTAATATCAATAGAAGTTCTAACTGGATTTATTTCACACATTTAAACAGCAACCCTTATTTAGCAGATACAAGCGCATATATAAATTTTATTAAATTTTCTTAATTTTTGTACAGTCAAATATGAATATTGGCAATACAGCCCTTCCAATTTAGATATCCTGAAATGAATTTTTAAGTTTAAGGATTAATATCTCACAATGCATATATTTCAAACAAGATTTCTATGATTTGATGCAAGCGCAAACAATATATAAACTCTTCTACAAATTATATTATTTGTTTTAATACTTTCGCGAGCAGTTACACTATATGTGAAAGCGTTTTCTTCAACACCAATATACCACTTGACTTTATGTTAAATTACGCATAATTAAATACATAATTTTTATTCATATGTTAAACAATATTATGTGCCTTAGTATGAATCCTACTTAAAATATATAACTTTGTTATCCACACTATTGTCTTTCAAACCAACACATTTTAAAATATAACATGAAACATCATCGTCACTGATATAAACCACCTACACATTGCTCTTTTTTGTTATAATATATGTACCAGTAGACCTGTGAAGAAGTGTTAATAACAGTTGCAAGTCAGTTGGTAATCACGTGTCATTGATTATATGTTAAATCCGCTTATCCTTTTGATAACAAATGAATGCTTAACATTTACCATCTGATTTGCAAAAACAATTGTAATCTATGGTAATACCAATTGATAGACGGGAGAGTTGACTACACCTATATACGTGTGCATTTGCTACAAAATATGGAAATCATACATTCATTTTAACTTAGCATACGTGATTTAAGCAGTCAGTTCATGTGTCTGTATCTATTTCGCAATGGTGCTATTTCACAAATGTTTTTTAGAGCATATATATTTTGTTCAATAGGAGATCTTGCTACGTTGTACACAGATGAAACAAAAGTTTAAATTTTATGAATTGTGCTCTATACAGTCTTCATTCCTAGAATATGCAAAATCGATGTACAGATATTCGCTTTTCTCTTGAAAAAATTGATTGGTTTCAATTTAGCTCATAATGCTTCTAATATATATTCATTAGGGTGGGTGAAATGGTAGGGGACCGAAAAAATCTCCATAGGTTTATCGTGATCCTGGCACTATGGGCCAAAACAAGTATATTTGCCCAAGAAACTGTACCTCTAAAATCATTTTCGAGCCTGCCAAACTTTCGTTCGAGACATTTTTATTTTTTTTATTTATTTGTTTATTTATTTATTTATTTATTTATTTATTTATTTATTTCGGATTTCCCTGCTACATGACTTAAAATCTTATAATCATCGCACAGAATCATTACATTACATTACAAATTTGAATATTATTGAAAACAATATAAATAAATTATAATTGAAAAATTCAAAAATAAAAAATAAAAATAAACTTTATGCAGATAGTACCATTATACAATAAAAAGTAAGCAAAAAAATAAACGAGTAAATAATAATGAATGTGAATATACATAAATCAAATAAATATGAGAAAATATATATGGATTTGTAAATTTAATTATAATATTGAATAATCTAACCCATAAAAACAAAGTTTTTATTAAAACTCTTTCTTTCCTTATGCATATGAGTTTTGAATATCACCGTGACTGTGCGTGACTGCGTCTATCTTAAAATTAATCTTTCTTCACAGGAAGTATATCGAGCAAGTTTCAGATTGATTGGATGAGGGTAAATGGGTTTTAACCCTCTCCGTGACTATGCCTGACCATTCGTCTCCACTCCGTGACTGTGCGTGACCATGAGTCACTGTGAGTGACTATGTCAAAGTTAATCTTTTTTCACAGCAAGTCTATCGCCCAAGTTTCAGATCGATCGGATAAGGGGAAATGGTTTTTGGATCACTACGTGACTGTGCGTGACTGTGCGTGATTAAGTCAAGGTTAATCTTTTTTTACAGCAAGAGTATGAACTAAGTTTCAGATCCATCGGATGAGGGGAAATGATATTTAGATCACGCCGTGACTGCACGTGACTTTGCGTGACTGTACGTGACTACCCCAAAAATAATCTTTAGTCACAGCAAGACTAAGGGCCAAGTTTCAGATCAATTGGATGAGGGGAATGGAGTCCACCCACGACAGACAGACAGAGAGTATGAGTTAAAAGAAAGAGTTTAAAAACAGCTTTTTTGAAATGCAAAGCGTTTCAAAGACGAATTGCAAGACACAAAAATGGTAGATGGTAGAGAACGTAGATGCCGTATTCATATGATCAGACCAGGAGAGAGTATTATTAAAGATGATACCCAAATTTTTGGTTGATTATACATTTTGAATTGGTTCATTATTTATAGTTATAACTGGTTCAATACTCTGGTTAACTGATTTACGTTTAATAATTGGGTATTTCGATTTGGATGGATTTAGACAAAGGTCATTAGATGTTGCCCGAGTGTGAACATTAACCAGATCAGCATTTAACTTATCTATACAACTCGAAATTTGATTTGTTTTAGAGTTTATATATATCTGTAGATCGTCCGCATACAGTTGAATCTTACAATATAATAGTTGTTTAATTAGGTCGCTAACATATATTGTAAAAAGGAGCGGACTTAAAATCTAGCCTTGAGGTGCGCCCTTTGTTACAGGTACATCACGAGAATTTGTGTTGTTAGCAAATACGGATTGAAAACGTCCAGTTAGATATGAATAAATAAGTTTGGTAGACGAGGAAGAAAAATTAAACATTGTTGACAGTTTCTTGTATAAAATATTGTGATTTACCGTGTCAAATACTTTAGAGTGATCCAGCAGAACAAGTAAGCTTATATCTCCACTAGCAAAACATCCACGAATATCTTTCGCCACATCAATTAGTGCAGTGACACAACTGTGCTTGTTACGAAAGCCTGCTTTTCTATCTAATTGTAGACCATTATCACTTATATGTCTATTAATCTGTTGATAAATTAATTTCTCGTACACCTTAGACAAATATGGTAAAATTGCAACAGGACGGAAAGCATTATTTGATTTGGGTGTAGGAATGATTTTCGCAAATTTCCAATTATTGGGAAAAATACTGTCCAAACAAGTTTGGACACAAAAAAAAAATAATAAAACAAAAAAAAAGGATTCATAACTTTTATTATTTTTAATATTACTCATAATATTAGCTTAAGTAAATCGCTTAAAAATTTGAAATCACCTCTAATTGAATTACTAGTTACCAACATTTAAATTTAGTACTCGTTGCAAGAAATATCGAAACTTACATTCAGCCGTTTCAAATTTGTTAAACCGAGGCATTAAAAAATTGAACAGCAAATTCATAAGTTAATTACCATTTTGAATTTCAACGAGATACATCGCTTGAATACTGTTAAATAAATTGTGAATATTAAACATCAGCCTTTTTTCTTTAGAAAGGCAATTCCAACAAGGTGAGCATCCCAAATTCCCCACACATTTAAAGTTAAATAAAAGAAACTAATTTTCCCTTTTTTTTCTTTTATTTCTCATAACCCCAATTATAATTACTCATAATCGAGTAATTATAAAAAAAATCTCTTTTAGATTGGCCCCCATCTAATTGTTACATCTCCAATCCAAAGAGATTTTTTAATATTGTTAACCCAGAACAATACATGGTCCTATCGATCCTCCAAAATAAGCAATCCTAAAGAAGAGAAAAAGACAACAACAAACACAGTGTCCAGCCGGCAAAACATCTCTTGAAAGGAAAAAAAAAGTAAAGTCACACTCAACAAAGCTAAAACATGAGGTAAACATAACACAAGAAAACATAACTCATCAATGCACAAAAGTCAACAAATTAGTATGTATCAAAAGACCACAAAGTGAGTACGAAAAAATTTTTTTTTAAAATTCATGCTAGTAAGCGTTCGGTAGTTTGTTTCGTAGTCCACATGAAAAAGAAAAAAGTTCTTACAAAAAATTGAAATAAGAAATTTAAATTTGGAATATATTAAAAGTGTTATTTATATCTATCACAAAAAATTTGGTTGAAACAGAAAACAAATAAAATTTACAAACAAATAAAATTAAAATTCAACAAATAAAAACGGTAAAAATAAAAAATACCGTAAAAGATTTTGCGAAAAATATATAAATATGTAAGTACATAAGTACATAAGCACCGGTGTCTTCAATTTTCCCCTTACTTGCTCCGAGTTTGTGTATACCAATTTTTTATATTAAAAAAAAAAAATAAAACAAAATTAAGAGAGGATTCAGTTACTCTTTAACTCATCTGCTAACTGCATCAACATTAAATTTTCAACCCCCAAAAAAAATTCGATGTAGTGATCTTGGGTTGAATTCTCTTAATAAAATCACGTAAGTCTTTCTTCTTGTCTTATACCTACATACATACATACATATGTGAAAACAGTGCTTGACTAAAGAGAAAATATTTACCAGTTAAAAAAATATTTATCAGTTAAACAGTGCAAATTTTTTCATAAAGGAAGTGTTAGAATAATTTGGAACAACACAAAAAAAAAAGAAAAAAAAAGAGGACAATTCTTTTACAAAATATATATACAATTTGCAATTTTTATACTCATTTATACATTCCACTAAAAAAGGAAAAATTAAAAAACAGCTTAAAACAATACATAAAAAAAGAGCGCATATTTATTATAGAACATTTTTCATACAATTTGCACTTGAAATCTCTCTTTAAATATTGAATACACATTGATACAGTCCACTAAAAAATATTAAAAGATAACATATATCAAAATACAAAAAAAAAAGAGTACACATTACATTTAAATAAAACAACAGAGCTTTTACACACATAGGAACATAAGCACAACAGCGAAACACAATTTCATGCATTTAAATTTAATTTAAAGATAAGCTGATAAATTAAGAGAAAACCCTCTCAATACTTATTAAAGCTTTTTTTTATATACACATAACATCATTTTCAGTGTGACCATAGAAGCGTTTATAAATATATGGAGAAATTGCACAATTTGGAATAAATTTAAGGAAATTAAAGTGAAAAGGAAAATATTAATTAATTTTCATTACCCTAATAATTGTTTATGGATATTTAAATATACCTACAAAAAAAATTTGGAAATATTAATAAATTTCTATAAGAAATTAACCCATTTTTTCAAAAAAAAAAAAAAAAACGCTACCTCAAAAAAAAAATTTTTTTGTTGTACATCTTTCCATAAAAGAATTTTTTTTTCAAATATTTTCGTGAGAAAATATATAAACAAAAGGTGAATGAATTCACGAAATAAAAAAAAATTAATATTAATTAAAATTATAGTGTGTTATATGTTTCAAAAAAAAAAAAAATTTTTTTTTTTTAAATCCCGAAGGAACAAAATAAACCGGTATCATTATATTGTGAAGATTATGGAAACTATTGGTTTGCAAAAGGTGAATTATAAGAGAGAAAATTAAGAATTGAAATTTACTCTGTTAATTCTTTCTCTGTTGATATCACACATTTAACACCTTGGGTAACAAACGATTAACCAGTTTGTAAATTTTTTGCCCAAAAAGAACACAATTTCATAATTGATTGGAAAAACAAAATATTTTTTGGATTTAATGCTAGATATATTGAAAGTTAATTTGAATTGAATTGCGGTCAAATAGAAAATCTAAAATTATTTTTTTTTTTTTTAATAAAAATTTTTGAACACATGTACATATGTCTCAATAAACTTTTATTGTAAAATTTCAAACATTGGAAAATCATCAGTTTGCAAATTAATATTCAAACTTGTTGAATAAATTTAAAATTTTAAATTCATTTTGCTCTATTTGCATTAACCCTTTGAGAAACAAAGGTGCTGTAACGTTAATAGAATTTCTCAAAGAATCAAACATACTTACACTCAATCATAATTATTTGCCATTTCTGCAAATTTTACTAGTACGCATCGAATACAAGATTATTACTTTTCGATTGATTTTCTAGGGTTTCTTAATTACAACTGTTGCAAATGCGATCATATATTCTCATTGTATAACTTAAACTAGAGAAAAATATCTAGTGCTATATCCAAATAGCCCCCTAACCCTATAAGGAGAATATAGAATGATGAATTGTCATTTGTAAAATTTATTAATTAACTTTGAAATATCATTTATACTAGATAACAGGTATCTAGTGCTATTTTCCTATAGCCCCTAGACTCATGATATTGCTAACTTGAACTAGAAAACAATCCAGTGCTATTTTTAATATAGCCCCAAATTCCTGAAACGCGTACGTCCACATCTAACCCAATCACTATTAACCAAAACTTAAGCTAGATTTTCATAACTATTGCTGGGTTTCTATTGGTTAAAATTTCAACTAGATAAACAGATCTAGTGCTCTCACCATATAAACTCAAACTTTTAGAAATCATTTGAAATTTACTCAAAAATTATCTAACACTAGTTAGTCCCTAACACTGTAAATAATAAGTAAAGAGCCTCAATTACCAATATTTACATCTGTGTTTAGTAAAAAACTCAACAACTTTAATTATACCCTAGTCTATTAACCTCTCATTTCAAATATGACCTCTATAAACGAAGCCTCTGCCACAGCCTTTAACCCACTCTATAAAGAACAGTTTTTGTTTGACTGTGGTCTTTTACTTGAGAGCTGTGACACATTCAATAACAACACTTTGGAAGAACAAAATGAGTCCGTTCTCGAGGTAAAATTGGGAGAGTTAGGCTCAGAATGGATAAACTTAAAAGATTCTTATCGCAGAGTAATGTTAACACAAGATGAATCAATCGAAACTGAATTCAAGACAAAGGCCAAAGAGGAATATAATGCTTGTTCAGAAGCATATTACCAATGCCATTCTCGACTTAATGAATTGTTAAAAGTAACCCGACTGGATACATCTAGAATCCCAGTAGTCCAGTCAACTCTTCGCAATCCTGGCCCAAGTCCAAGCTTTGTCCCTAACGACTCCAGTAACTGCATAAAGCTCCCTCCATGCGATACTGAGATGTTTGCAGGCAGTTATGAGCAATGGCCATCATTTCGCGATATGTTCACGGCAGTGTACATTAACCACTCAAAACTTTCCCCGGTCACAAAATTGTACCATCTTCGTAATAAAACGAAAGGTGAAGCGGGAGATATAGTTAAAAGATACACTCTTTCCCACGAAAATTTCGAGTTGGCATGGAATGCGCTGAAAGCTCGCTACGAGAACAAACGTGTTCTTGCAGATAATCAGATTAAAATTCTGTTTAACATATCAGCTGCAACTACTGAAGATAGCGAAGCCATTAGAAGAATACAATCGTCAGTTAATGATTCTCTGGCAACTCTTAGAACTCTGGGCATCGAAGTGGAAAGTTGGGATCCGATACTCATTCGATTGATCTCAACCAAACTTCCAGATATAACTCTAGCCCTTTGGGAACAGTCACTCACATCCCCTCGTGAACTCCCAAAATGGTCCCAAATGCCTCAGTTCCTTGCAGATAGATTTGAAGCTGTAGAAAGACTTACAAGTATTAGAACCTCAAAAGATAACTTCGGTCTTTCGAATTCACATTCAAATGTACAAACATATATATCGCAAGATAACTTCAACTCAATATGTAAATTATGTAGTGAAGATCATACTCTCCGAAATTGCCCCAAATTTCGAGCATTTAACGTGCAACAAAGAGTAGATTACGTTTTTCAAAACAAATTCTGCAACAATTGCTTAGCAAAATCTCATCTCAAAGCTAATTGCAAAAGCAAACATACGTGCATATATTGTAAAAAATCCCATCACACGTTACTACATATGACAAAGCGAAATCAGAATAATGAAAACTCACAAAGAAGTATCTCAAACGACAAAACTAAATTCCGAAATAGTTCTTCAGATATAATTCAAAACTCTAAAGCCGATACTCAGGCTGAACAACCTTCCACATCACGCCAAATTCAAGCTAACTGCTCAACTAGCAATCAAAATATACTCTTACGAACTGCCCTAATGCAAATTGAATATAGAGGAGAGCGTTTTACTATAAGAGCCCTTATAGACCCCGGTTCTCAACGAACATTTTTAGCTGAGAAAGTTAGAAATCGACTTCAGCTCCCCTATCAAAAATCTCATTTTGAAATCATTGGCATTGGTGGACAAAAGCAAAGTGCTGATAAAGAGTGCGAATTCACATTGTACGCAACAAGAACAAACACTAGAATCCCGATTAAAGCTATAATCTTGCCCAAAGTTACAAAGCGTCTCCCAGCTTACAGCTTTGAAATTCCATACTCTAAGGAACTTAAGGAATTAGATCTAGCTGACCCAACTTTTAACAAATCTTCCCAAATAGATTTGATTCTTGGCAATGATTATGAGCAATTTATTAATATTGATGGCATACGCAAAAATATTTGTGGTCAAACGTCGGCCTACAACACAATTTTCGGATGGGTACTAAGTGGTCCTATAATAACTCAACCCATTCAAACATTCACTACCTCAGTCTGTGAGCTAGAGAACGATAATCTGCACACTCTCTTGAAAAATTTCTGGGAAGAAGAAGAAATACCTTCGATAAAATTAAACTCGAATGAAGATGATGTATGTGAAAAATTCTATTCTCAAACCACTACTCGTCAGGAAAATGGCAGATATGTTGTAAAACTTCCGTTTAAAAGCGAATATCCTGAAGAAATCTTCCTGGGTGCATCCCGGTTCGTAGCTTTAGTCCAATTTTCTAGAATGGAAAAAACATTGGCAAAAAATCCAGATCTTCAGTCCCAATACAATTCAGTTCTCAACGAATATTTGACTCTAGGCCATATGGAAGAAACTTCGTCACAGGAAATCATATTTCAAGGCAAATATAGCTCGTTTTATCTACCCCACCATGCGGTAGTACGTCCAGAACACAAAACCACAAAAGTTAGAGTTGTATTTAACGCTTCGAGAAAGTCCAAATCCCAATTCTCTCTCAACGATGTTCTCCATACGGGACCGACTCTTCAGGCTGAATTGATAACTATAATTCTTAATTGGAGAAAGTATAAATACGTCTTCAGTGGCGACATAGAAAAAATGTATCGCCAAATTCTTGTTCACCCAGAAGACAGGCCATTTCAAAGAATCCTTTTTCAAAATAAACCCGACGGCCCAATTAACGATTATCAGCTAAAACCAGTTACATTCGGATTAAACTGTGCGCCTTACCTCGCCATTCGTACCCTTCTTCAACTTGCGTCAGATACCGAATCCGAATCTCCCAAAGCTGCTCAAATACTCCGAGAACAAACCTATGTTGATGACATTCTCTCCGGAGGTTATTCAAAGGAAGAAACGTTATCCGCTCAATCCCAAATCATAAACACGTTAAACTCTGCTGGATTTTCACTAAGAAAGATAACAGCAAATGATCCCAAGCTTCTGTCTCATTTGCCAAAAAAGGATTTATACGATTTAGATTTTTTGCGGTTTAAAGAAGCAAGCTCAATAAAGACACTTGGTATAAAGTGGAATGCAATCTCAGATGCATTTTCTTACAGCTTTACTCCACTCGATCAATCCACTAAAATAACAAAACGCCAAATCTTGTCTGCAGTTGCAAAACTTTTTGACCCCGCTGGATGGCTAGCACCCATAGTCATTAAAGCCAAAATTCTAATGCAGCAGTTATGGCTAGAAGGTCTCGAATGGGACGAAGATATTTCAAAAGAATCTCTCAAAAAATGGAACGATCTCGTATTGGACTTAGTCGAAATAGAAACAGTCTCTATCCCCCGATGGCTTCAGTACATGCCCTCGGACACAGTCCAAATCCATGGCTTTTGTGATGCTTCTAAAGCAGCATACTGTGCCACAGTATACATTCGAACTCAAACAGAGTCTCACAATACATTTGCTAATCTATTACTGGCAAAATCTAAAGTAGCACCTATCCAAACTGTATGTCTTCCACGGTTGGAACTCAATGGCGCTGTATTGTTGGCAAATCTCATTAAGTATGTAGAAAAGTCTCTAAATTACAAAGATACCGAAATATATTTATGGACAGATTCTTCTATTGTCCTTGGTTGGCTCTCTAAACCGCCTTCAACATGGGAGACATACGTCGCAAATAGAATTGCCCAAATTCATCGCCTTATCCCTAAGGCAAAGTGGCGACATGTCCCCACTCAATACAATCCAGCTGATCTTGGAACACGCGGATGCAAATCCCATGAACTCGCCAACAACTCGCAATGGTGGCACGGCCCCCCATGGCTACATAAACCTCCATCAGAATGGCCAAAAAAGAACCCTCTAAAAACTATTAAAACTCATAAAGAAATTCATACGTTGCATGCTGAAGTCCACCAAGAAGATATTTTAGATAGATTCTCTTCATACAGCAAAGCTTTACGTGTTTTAAGTTATGTTTTCCGATTCTTTAATAGGTGTATTCACAGAATCAGAGTAAGCACTTATAGCACCACTCAAAACGAATTAACACAAGAGGAAACAAAACACGTTAAAACAAGACTCGTCATTCTAGCTCAGAAAACATTTTACTCAGATGAATATAAATCTTTGTCAAACACCCAAAGTATTTCTAACAAAAGTTCGTTAAAACCCTTAAATCCCTTCCTCGACTCTAACAAAATTATAAGAGCTAATGGAAGATTGTCTCAATCGTCACTTCCATATAACGAACGTTACCCAATAATACTCCCTGGAAACTCTAGATTTTGCCAAATTTACCTTTCCCATTTGCACATATTTCTCGGTCATGCTGAATGCAGCCAAATGTGTCGAATGGTGCAGACCGAATTTCACATATTCAGACTCAAACCTCGAGTGAAGAAGATAATACGTAGCTGCAAAACGTGCATTATCTTCAATCAACAACCATGTCTACAAATAATGGCTCCACTACCACCAGAAAGATGTTATCTGTCTCTTCCCTTTCAAATAACAGGTATAGATTTCGCTGGTCCCTTCGAAATAAAAACGTCACCCTTGCGAAATTCGATATACGTGAAAGGTTATGTCAGTGTTTTCGTTTGCTTTAGCACGAAAGCCATTCACCTAGAGCCATGTTCTGATTTATCCTCGGCAGCTTTTCAAGCCGCATTTACTCGATTCGTTGGGAGGCGGGGGCTCCCCCAAAGGGTAATCACGGATAACGGCAGGAACTTCTTAGGTTGCAGTAGAATACTTGAAATCGAATTTAGCACCTTCGTAAAAAACGCCGCCCAAGATATTGCCCAGAAATATATAGCAAATGGCTTTGAATGGAAATTTATACCTCCCTATGCACCTCATATGGGCGGCTTATGGGAAGCCGCCGTTAAAAGTTTTAAGTTCCATTTCAAACGAATCGCAGGTTCTCAGAAATTTACATTCGAAGAATTTTCCACCATTTTAGCTAGAATTGAAGGCATACTGAATTCTCGACCAATATCCGCCTTATCAGAGGATCCAGCAGATTTGACTGCATTAACTCCTGGCCACTTCCTAAGAGGTGCTCCTATTCTATCTTTTCCAGAGCAAAATACCCAAAACATGTCTCTCATTAATAGATGGGAGAAATTGAAAGTAATCCATCATCAATTTGCTATTCGGTGGAAAGAACACTACCTCAAGGCCTTACAGAAGCGATACAAATGGAAAAATTCAACTCCAAATCTAAAAGTAGGAGATCTCGTAGTAGTGATGGATGATTTACAGCCACCGTACGAGTGGCGATTAGGAAGAATAGTGAAAACATATCACGGTTCAGATGATAATGTACGTACTGTCGATGTACGCATATCTACGGGAATAATAACTCGTCCCATTGTCAAACTATGTTTTCTTCCCTTCATGGACAGTGAACCCTCTGATGAAGCTTAATACTTTTTTGTTAATACCCTTTATTATATACTAATTAAAATTATCTCAATACTATAGCAGAATCATCTAACATACACATTATTCGCTAATTACACTACACAATTGCATTTAAATCCTTATGTTTCCCATATCATATTTGAATTTTTCTAATTTGTCTTTATTTCCTTAGATCCAGGCCCAATCGACGTCTTGCTCAAACTCGTCCAAACCAAGATCAACGCACAATTCGGTCTAGACGCCAAGAGCCCGATCTCTATAAGTGCGTACTGTGCCGAAACTTCCATGCGCTACGTTTCTGTAAACGGTTCCTGAAGATGACAGTCAAACGGAGAGAAGAAGTAGTGGACAAATACAGAATGTGTGTCAATTGCTTAGCAAAAAGCCACGATTTGAGAGGCTGCACGTCGCTAGACACTTGCCGAAAATGTGATAGGTTTCACCACACGCTGCTACACCCCAACCCACAACGTTCTAGAAGATCAAATAATACTCGAGCTAACCGGCAACCACAACGACATCAACCATCACGTCAACAACCTGTAGTTCAGCAACCCAACAACCAACATATAACATCACCTAACACTCAAGTTCTGGTAGAGGCGATACGTTCATTGGCGAACGTTTTGTGCGCAAAAGATGTTGCCTGAAGGCAAGGCCGGCGCCATGTCCAAACAAGTTTGGACACAAAAAAAAATAATAAAACAAAAAAAAAGGATTCATAACTTTTATTATTTTTAATATTACTCATAATATTAGCTTAAGTAAATCGCTTAAAAATTTGAAATCACCTATAATTGAATTACTAGTTACCAACATTTAAATTTAGTACTCGTTGCAAGAAATATCGAAACTTACATTCAGCCGTTTCAAATTTGTTAAACCGAGGCATTAAAAAATTGAACAGCAAATTCATAAGTTAATTACCATTTTGAATTTCAACGAGATACATCGCTTGAATACTGTTAAATAAATTGTGAATATTAAACATCAGCCTTTTTTCTTTGGAAAGGCAATTCCAACAAGGTGAGCATCCCAAATTCCCCACACATTTAAAGTTAAATAAAAGAAACTAATTTTCCCTTTTTTTTCTTTTATTTCCCATAACCCCAATTATAATTACTCATAATCGAGTAATTATAAAAAAAATCTCTTTTAGATTGGCCCCCATCTAATTGTTACATCTCCAATCCCAAGAGATTTTTTAATATTGTTAACCCAGAACAATACAATACACTTTGCTATTATTGTTTTAAAAATATGTGTAATGAAATGTAGCAGTAACGGCAGTATGGCTTTCAAAAATTTTGGACGTAGGCGATCAAATCCAACAGCATTCGATTTCACGGAAAAACAGCTCGGGATTACGTCCAGTTGCCTTACACAATCGAAGTCGAACAAAGCATCATCTGAAATTTTATTGTGGGTTTCACTATAGAAATTACGGTTAACTAGAATATGAGGAATATTTATAAAAGCCAAATTGAGGGTTTCCACATCCATTACAGAAGAATTACTTTGAGATTTACCAACACCAATTTCGCGAATAGCCTTCTAAGTTTGTGACCATCCAACAGCCGAATTAAAGCGGTTGCAATAATATGCAGCTTTAGCACATCTTATCTTTTTGTTAACTTCAGATCTCATTTTACAATACTCCTTGTGTAAATCCGATGTTTTAAAACGTTTCCAGGATTTGTATGCAGAATTTCTACGAGATATTAACCTTTTTATCTCAGTACTGAACCATGGTTTGTTTTTAAAGTTGTTGTTAGTTATTTTTACAGGTACCGACATGTTAAAACATTACTCAGATTGTTTTCAATTTTCAAAGTTTAATAGATCTTCAACATAAGGAAAGTAATATATATAATTCCAATTGATGTTAGAAAACTCGGGAAATATTATATTATAGTCCATGTGTTTGAAATCATGGTAAGTTATGACATTACTAATCTCTTCAAGTTTAAAATCGAAGTTGAGAAATATTAAATCATGTTTGGAAAAACAAGCTGCCGATAACAGATCATAAAGTAATACTTTGTGTTTACAACTGACGAAGAAAATATCAAGTAATGAGTTAATTGTTGTTGTATAGTGAGTTGGAACTGTTGGACGGTGAAAGCCAAAAGGGCTTCATGATATTGCTAAAATCAACTTCGCATAGAAAATTCGAATTAAAGTTACCATATAGTATTACATCTTCGTAAGATGTAGTAAGTAATTCATGTTTTCCTTCCAGAATATCAAAATCTATGGTACGACTAGGTCTATACATACACCCAACAAGTATTTTCTTACCACAACCAAAAACTTCAATGAACAAATAATCATAATAATTTCCATAATACTCATTCAAATGTAAACAAATTATTGTAGATATGTGTACCGGGGGTTTTATGGGTCGCGAAATCCATTTTTCACATTTACTTTTATTGTTAGTAGCCGCTAGGGGGAGTTTTCGTGCATTTTTTTGGATTTTTTTTTTCATCTTTTTGGTAAAATTGAAGAAATTATTCCACAAATCGACGAATCATTAAAGTTTATGGGGTACCTATATATGACCTATATCAATTTCATTAAATTTAAGTCAGAAAATTCACAAAAATGCACAAAAACGCCCCCTGGCGGCTGTTAAATATAAAAATAAATGTGAAAAATGGATTAAACGACCCAAAAACCCCCGGTAAACACATTTTTAATATATTTTTTAAATTTGAGTGAGTATTATGGGAGATGTTATTAAAATATCCTCATCGAAATTTTGGCAGGCTCAAAAAAGATTTTAGAGGTATGGTTCCTTGGGCAAATATACTTGTTGTGGCCCATACTACCAGAATCGCGATGAACCCGTGGAGTAAATATAATTGACAAACCCTAATATTCATATATACCTTAAAAATTAATATAGCTCAAATTCATTTAACAAAAAATTAGGTACAAAATATTCTGGTCATAGTCTAGGGTCAGGTGGCAGATGGCATTAGTAAATTATAACACTCATTCACTGGTCACTAATAAGTTCTCATACTTTGGCCAACACTGTATGAACGAAATGAATTTAAAAACAATGTAGCCTCTAGGACCTCAATTTTGTGTTTAACATCTATAATGAAATCTCACTAGAAATAATGCAAAATGTCTACCAAGACGGGTTTTTCAAGCAATGTTTTGTACTGGGAATACTCTGTTTCTCCAATTAATTTCTGTAGGCATCATTAGAGGTTACAAAATTCATTATGTAAGCCAATTTCTAAATAAGTAGAATTATCTCCAAATTAAAATAAAATAATAATAATAAAAACAAAACAATATTTTAATTTGAATATTTAATTATCAGTAAGTTTTCAGACGACTAAGTCGCCCAATGAAAAATGGGCGAATGGGGAATATGTATTTTTTCGCAAAGAAAATTTAACTCTTAATAAAATGTTGTTTTTTTTTATTTTTTTAAGATACCTTTTAAGAAATGAAACAATTATAAAAATTTATTTTTTAAAAAATCTACTTTCCGTCCGTCCGTCCGTGTGTCCATGTAAACCTTGTAATCAAACTTCAGGTCGCACATATGAATATATTTTGATGAATTTTGGCATTTAAGCTTTTATCGGCCATAGGATATACGCTGTTGAAATTAATGATAATCGGTTCATGTTCAGACATAGCCCCTATACAAATGACCCCTATGAAATCGACATAAATTGCCATAAGATCCAAATTATCATATAGATCTTACTGAAATCGGGTTTGTATGCATTTATTACATCCTTTAATGAGTAGTCCAAAAATGATCCCTATGGGACAACTCTTAGTCATAGGCCCCATATAGAGCTGCTTCCCGATCTTCACTTAAATCTATCAAAAAACAAAAATATTGCACTGATTCTTCTCAAATTTTGTTTGTATATATTTTGCAAAATGCAAGAGACTTTACCAAACATGATCAGGATCGGTCCATTTTTGGATCTAGTCCCCATATAGATATAGCATCCGATATGAACTTTTTCATATCTGCAGCCAAAAAAATTAATAAAAATCCCACTCAAATTTGGTTTATGCTTATTTTCTATATCCAGTTAGTTGGGCCTATGTGATAGGGTCTCTAAACGTATGGTATATGGTATCGTTTAGTCGGTCTAGACCGACTATAATTTTCTTACTTGTTTTTTTTTTTTTTTGACTAATTAGTAAATTTTCTTCAAAAATTACATTTCATCAATAAGGATTTTTTTTAAAAAGCATCCAATCTTTAAAAAAGAGTAAATTCATATACATATATATATATATTTTTTTTAAAGAATAATATTGGAATTTTTATTTCGTATACACCTTATAGTATAACATTAGAACTATCTCTGAAAAAATTTTCAATTAAATTTGTTTTGCAGTGAACATCATAACTTGTTACTGGCTCATGTAAAATAGAAAAATCGAAATTCGTTTAAAAGGTGATATGTTTCCCAAGGTAACCAGGAATTTTTTTTAATTTTTTTTTTGTTTTTATTTATGGCAGTAAACACGATTTTTGCTATAAAATTTCGGTAAATTTGTAGATAAAAAATGGAGATAAGTAAAAAAAAACTCCTGCCGATTACCTGATTATTTATGTGTAGAAATAGTTTATACAATTTCAAAAGGATCGGTCAAGTCGATTTTGAGTTATGACATTCACGGGTTTCAAAAATGTTGTTTGCTAGAAAATCCATTTAAAATTTCTAACATATATGATATACCGTATGAGGGCCGCTTGCTGGAAACACATGTATCTTCGTTAGTTTTGCTTCGATTTACTTGAAATTTTGAAATGACTCTATCGACATGTTGTGAATTAAAAAAATTAATAAAAACAGTATATATTGAAAAATAAGTTTCAACAAGTCAGTAAAATTTGGTTTATTATGATATTTTTATAGCTATTGATAATATCATTCACAATGGTATTGGGCTTTTCTCAAAATTAATTTTGCCGATATAAAAAGTTATAATTACACTTCCTCTTTGATATTCAGTACTCAAACAATTTTTCGCTTAAAAAAGACATTAAAATTTGTTTGCAATTTTCAACTGATAAAATTGGCTCATAAAACGCATGTCGTTTACAGATATGTTTTTTTTATAGATAATTTCATGTTGCCAATTGATGTTTATAGCATGTCAAAATAATAGCAACCCAATATTCTGTATTGTTGTGAAAGCAAATTTCATTTAAATTTTTTACGTACACAGTTATGCTGCAAGATATTATCACATGTTTAACCGCTTTGTTGCAAATTAATATGTAATTGATGCAAAAATCTTTTAAAGTCAAGTGTTATGTATTATTAGTTTTTACTGAATTGAAAGTGTACAATAATAGTGCGAATGTGACAACAAAATATATTTAAATATTTTTCATATCGAAATTAAGAAGTTCTTACTAGGGAATTGTTTCAAATTCAAAGAGATTTGCACAAGTATGATACTTTATATCTTTATGCAAAGCCAAGGCCATTGTTGCATATCTAAGTAGATGAGTTTTATGAAACTTTAATATAATGACTTATTTCTATGGTGTTAAGTTGTACTTTTGATTAGAAAAGTTTTTCTTTAATATTATTAAACAAACTAACTTTCAATAACTTTATTTTAGTTTTTTTTTTTTTGTTAGTATGCTTAATAAACAAGCATTTCGACGAAATAACATACTATTTTACTGAACTGAATTGCTTTACTCTATTTATATGAAATAAAATCAAACAATATATTTTTGGAAGCATATTTAGATTTATATGTTATACTAGCAGTAATCCGAAGCGCTTCGCTACACTCATCGTAACGAATTAAATAACTGCGAATGAATTTTGTAGTTAACTTTTTTATTTTTTGATTTTATCTCTTTTTGTTTATGCGATTTAAGATTGTGGCTATTTTGGATTTTGGCGTTTTATGTGATTTTTGTTATTCGTGATTTTTGAATTTAGCAATTTTTGATTTCGGCGACTTTTGATTTTGAAAATTTTTATTTTGGCGATTTTTGGCTTTAGCGATTTTTGTTTTCTGATTTCGGGGATTTTAATTTTGGCGATTTTTTTTTAATTTTTGATTTCGGCGATCATTGACCTTGGTGATTTATGTTTTTCTATATTTGGTTTTAGCGATTTTTGATTTAGCAATTTGTGATTTTGATGATTTTTGGCTTTAGCGATATTTGTTTTTTCGATTTTTAAATTCGCCGATTTTTGATTCAGGCGATTTTTGTTAATCATGATTTTCGGTTCTGGTGATTTTTGGTTTTTTCGATTCCGCCCACATTTTCCACATTGGTAATTATTCTAGTTCTCAAAAGTTACAAGACGGTCATTTTCATACTACTACATATCGTTTGTATTGGAGTTGCCAAACCCATTGGTCTGATCCGGCCCATTTTTGTCCGACTACTCACATTAATAACCCATGAAATCAGGCAAAGTCCCCAAGGTTTTCACTGTTACAGTACTCCAATAAGCGAGTAGCGAAAGCATACGGACGTGTTTTTTTTAACTCTATTTGAATATTGGATTTTTTTAAACAAAAATTAATATAAAAATTTATAAAATATATATAACTAGCTGGACCCGGCAAACGTTGTTTTGCCCTCAATGAATTTTTATTTTAGTTAGAATCTGTATATACCTATATAAAATGTGTGACGAAGATCTCCAGATAATAAAATGAGAGCTTCACCAAAAAATCTTTCATTGCCTTTCAAATCTTTTATCAAATCAAATCACAATGTTTGTGAGCCATGGTACATTCATCCCAAATAAAAATACTGCATTTTTGCAGAACTTTTGCCATACCGGAATGTTTTTTGATATTACAGACGGCATTCTCATTTTTTTGTACGTTTAACGGTGATTTGAGTGCTGAATGAGCTGTGCGGCCACCATGCAATAATGTAGCGGCTTTTTCCTTCTTTTTCGTTAGAATATTTATATATAAAAACGTTTGTGAGTTTATTTATTAAAATTTATATAAATTTGACAACTCATTATTTTTCGAACGACAGCGCCATCTACCGGGTCCAATAAAAAAATGTTTCTAACATACATATATGTACATTCTTAGTTTCATTAAAATCACACCATAAATAAGAATATTCGAAATAACTTTACCCAGCGCCACCTATCGGGTCCATTTATACATACAAAAATTTCTTATGACGAAACATACGTTCATTCTGAATTGCAGTCAAATCGCGCTGAAAGTAAAAATTTTTGTTTTTAACTTGACCCCAACGCCAGCTAGAGGGTTAAAACTAAAAAAAAAACACAGAAGAGCTCGAACCGAACCTATGCTGGAAATCCTACCTCGACAGCTCTTATGGTTCCGGAGATCATTCGTTACAATCAAATGCATCAACGTTTTTATATATACGCCACGCTCCTTTGCCCACTAACAACTTTATATAGCTAAGGTCTTATTATTTCGCAAAAATATCCTTTCGTGAAAATTTCATGACGATCCTTCCAGTAGTTTAGAAGATATTACGATTTTTTATTTTTCTCAAAAGGGGCGTGGTCCCGCCCACTTTTCTTCTTGTATATATTTCTATTCATGCTAATACCATATGTACCAAATATGACTGCTGTAGGTAAAAAAATTCCCGTGATATGACTTTTTCAAATTTTGGGTTATATGGGCGTGGCACCGCCCCTTTGTCCAATCAAATATTTATATGGCATATTATTCCTTCCAGAGTCACAGTAACACGCTCTGAAAATTTCAGGAAGATCGGTTCTTTGGTTTGGCCTCCTATAAAGCACAAACAAACACACATTCATTTTTATATATATAGATAGATTGAAAGCAGATTAATTATGATTTAAGGTAAAATGGGGCGAAAAAGGGGGACTTGGTAATAAAAAAATGTATGGCTACCTTACCTGTAGATAAAAAGTGTATAAAACTTTAGATAAATACATATTACAAAAAAATTATTTTGTATAGCAAACATTGTTAGTGGTATAAGTAAAAAAAAAGGGGGCGGTGAAATGGGCGTGGTTCATAGTTATATGGCGACGTTAACAGTATTAAGAGCAATATACTACCAAATAAAAAAATCCGTTGGAAGGAACAAATTTGTACAGAGAAAAAAAAGTTTAAAACTTTCAAACAAAATTTGGCGTGAAAAGGGGCGTGAAAGGGGGCGTGGTGTAAGAAATGTTTATTTGTACCCCGCCTGGAGAATAATGTGTATACAATTTGAAATAAATCTGTTAAAAACTATATGGGAGTAATTACAAAATTTTAAAAAAGTGGGCGTAAAAGTAGGCGTGGTCAAAAAAAAAAAGTACCTCATTAGTCATGCCGGAGTCCCAGTTAAATGCTGTGAAAATTTCAGGAAGATCGGTCCAGAGGTTTGGTCTCCTATAAGGTACACACAAACAAACAAACAAACAAATAAACAAACACACATTCAATTTTATATATATAGATTGTATTATTTTTTTTTGCATCGTATACACTTCTGATGAGAAGAGCTATGGATTTCAGCTGTGGGAAGTGTAATATAAGCTGGGATACAATGTGGAGGATTTTGTGGAAAAAATTTTCATTTGAAATGTTACAATTTGTCTGAATATGAGGCTGGAACTATGATAAAATGCAGCAATATGAAATTTATTTGCGATGAATGTGTAAATTTTATTGATGTTGCAAATGAAAATTATAAAAACTTAATTGATCTTATTAAGGAAAATCAAACAAAAATTACTAAAGAAATAAAGGAACGAGTAAACGAAGTAAGAATAGAAATCGTCAACGAGATTAAAAAGGGTGTAGAAACAAACCCAAAAGAAACGTATGCAAGTAAATTAAAGAAACCAGTGAACAGTGTTCCCGTTATTTTGAAACCAAAAAGTAAACAAGATAGTCAACAAACAGAAAAAGATGTAAAGGAAAAAATTAAACCTACAGCTCTGAATGTGGAAGTAAAGGGAATTACAAACAGACATGATGGTGTGGTTGCCATCAGATGTGAAAATGAAAATGATAGAAATATTTTGTCGAATGAGATAAAAGAAAAAATGGGAAGTAATTATGAAGTACAAATGCCAAAAATGAAGAATCCAAAAATTTTAATTGCCGGAATGAACGAGGAGGTGGAAAAAGGTAAGATTGTTGAAGCCATTAAAAAACAAAATAACATTGATTGTAAACATTTAATATGTTTGAAAGTTTATAAGTCCTATAAAAATCCTAATGTGAACAATGAAATTATTGAAACTGACGGAGAAGGATTTGAAAAAATTATGGGTAAAATCAAAATTAATATTGAATGGGACAGGTGCCCAGTTTGTGAGAGCTGTAAAGTGATGCGTTGTTATAAATGTTGGGGGTTCCGTCATACATCAAAATTTTGTAATAGCAGGTTCAAATATGCGCTAAATGTAGCGAAAGTAACCACTCCTACAAGGATTGTAAAAGTGATGTAGTTAAATGTATTAACTGTATGAAAGCAAAGGAAAGGCTTCATTTAGATGACATTGATTGTAATCATGATTGCAGAAGCGAGTATTGTCGTGTTTTGCAAAGGAAAATAAATTGGAGGCAGAAAGAATTGCATATTAGCAATCAAACTCAATTAAAGGATTATATTTAAACATTGAAGAAATGCCTGCTAACTTTAACCAATTAGAAGTTTTGTGTATGGAAGAGGAATACGATTTTATGAGTTTAACTGAGACTCATTTAACAGATGATTTAAGGGATGCTGAATTCATGCTAAAAAACTATGATATGTTCAGATGCAATAGCACGTCAAGGCATACTGGGGGTGTTTGCTTCTACATAAAGAAAAACTGTAAGGTAAAAGTAATTGAATGCACTGGTATAGACAAGCAGATTTTGTGGTTAGCAATTGAAATACAGAACAAAAACATGAAATATATTTTAATTAGTATATACAGATCTCCTGATCAACAGCAATCCCCGGAAGGTAATTTTATCAAGTTTTTTGAAGACCAAATTGAGAAATACAGTGGGAGTTATATCTATCTTATAATGGACGATTTTAATATTGACTGGTTGGAGAATGACAGCCATAAAGTAAGACTGCAAGAAATAATAAATGATAATTTTTTAAAGCAAATTGTAAATCAACCCACAAGAATAACCAGTAGCACATCTACCTTAATTGATTATGTTGTAACGAATATTGCAAATATTAATCCGTGTAATGAGTTGTCTAATGTAGTAGTAAATAGCATTAATCTTGCATTAAGCCCATTGATAAACATCAGATATACAACAAGTCGTACGCCAAATCAATGGTATAATAATCATTTAAAATATCTAAAAGAAACGAAAGTACAACTTTACCAAATAGCAGTGTGGCGTAACAATGATTTTCATTGGAACAATTACAAACAAATAAGAAATAAATACAAGTCAGAACTTTCAAAAGCAAAAAATAATTTTTAAAGCAACAAAATTAGCAGTTGTTTTGACCAAAAAAGTATGTGGAAAACAATAAAAGCACTTGTTCTAAAAAAAGATAATTCTAACATACAGGAAATACATATTGATGGAAGATCTGTTACTAATGTGTACATCAAATAGTTAATAGCATACCATTTGTAAGATATGAAAATTTGATTCCAGTAAATCCACAATTAATTTTTAAATTTGAGAGAATTATCAGTACAACGTTAAAAAATACCTTGAAAAAAATTAATAATAAAAAAGATCAAAACTTTCTTACAGTTAAGATGTTATTAGATAACTATGATATTGTTGGAACCTATTTGCATAGTCTTGTTGCGTCGTCATTACAATCAGGAACATTTCCTGATTGTCTTAAGGAGTCATGTATAATACCGATTCAAAAAACTTAAAATACAGTGGATCCCAATGATATTCATCCAGTTAACATGTTGATGACAATAAGCAAAGTTTTGGAAAAATTAGTTCACTATCAATTAAACAAATACTTCGAAAACAACAATTTATTGAATGAAACACAATCAGTCTTCAGACAGCGACATAGTTGTGAGTCTCTACTAAATCTGGTAGTCACTCAATGGAAAACAGAAATTACAAATAAAAAGTGTGTGGCAGGAGTTTTCTTAGATTTGAAACGAGCATTTGAAACGGTCAATAGAGGAATATTATTGGAAAAACTTCAAAAGTAGGGTATGAAAGGGGTGGAACTAAAATGGTTTAACAGTTACTTAGAGAATAGAACCCAAAGAATAAAATGTGGTCAGTATATATCAAAAATTTAAGATGTTAACATAGGTGTACCTCAGGGTGCAGTTTTAGGAACCTTGCTTTTTCATATATATAAACGACTTGGAAAAAATATTAAAGAAAGTCAAAGTATGTATGTTTGCGGATGATGCACTAATTTATATAAGCGGTGAAAATCCTGAGGAATGTGTAAGAATCTTAAATTCGGATTTAGAAGAAGTTGTGAGGTATTTAAATATGAACAAATTAAAGCTTAATACGAATAAAACAAAAGCTATGGTTATAAATTGAGAGACTGATGAAAACATAAGTATTAACAGGTTACAATAGAACAAGTTGCAGAAATTAAATATCTGGGTGTTATAGTAGACAGAAATCTTAAGTTTGAGCTACACTATAATTATTTATTTATTTTATTTATTTATTTATTATTAATTACATTAATAAAATTATTGTAACTAACTTAAGCTAAGAGTTCTAGCTGCTGTGGCTTTCGACTCTGAATTTGTGATTTTATAAATCATATAAGGTTTTGTAGCTTATTTTCTAAAATGTATTTACAAATTTGTTTAATGTTTTTTTCATTAACTGTTTTTAGGAGATCAGATGGAAGACTAGATCCAAAAATTTTAATTCTAGACGAATGATAGACGGGGCATTCATCTAGAATGTGGGAGACATTATGTTCAGAATTACAGGATGGACATTTTGGAGGTGTTGTTTTTTCGAGTAGATATTTATGTGAAAATTTGCAGTGACCGATTCGGAGGCGTACTATTTTATTGGTTACACTTCGGGAGCAGGTAGTAGGATATGTTGGTTTTGTTCCTTTCGGTTTTCTAAGACGAATCCGAAACAAAATTTCAACATCTACAGCTATTGACATATATAATACAAACGTTAAACCTCATTTTGAATATTTTTCAACACTGTTATTCCTTGGTAGACAAGAGATGAAGATAAGGCTTCAAAAGCTTCAAAATAAAGGCATGCGGTGTATTTTACGGGAACATCGACTATCTCATCAAAATGATATGTTACAAAAATTATAGTGGCTATCGGTTAATCAAAGACTGGTAATGAATGTCTTAATTTGCATATTTAAAATGTAAAATGGATTGTTGCCGAATTACATGCGGAAACAGTTAAAATACGTGGCGGATGTTCAACCGTACAATTTGCGTAATACAAGGGATTTTAGGCTAGGCTTTAGTAGAACAAATTTTTGCCAAAACTTATTATTTTGTAATGGTCTCAAAATATATAACGAAATCCCTCTGGAATTAAAAAATGAAAATAATTTTTATATTTTTAAAAAAGAAATTGTTACTTATGTAAAAAGATTATATTAATGTTGTAAAATCCATAGATATAAGATTTTTTGTATATTAATAGCTTAAAGCTAACAAAATATATATATAAAAAAAAAAATATATATATATATATATTCCATTAAATATTTACTTTGTATGCGGTGACGCGCCCCTTAGTCCGATTCCGCCCCTTTTTTGCCAGATTACTAACATTAATGACCATGAATTCAAACAAAGTCCCAAAACTCTCATTACAGTACTCAACATACATGCCATTAAATATTTACTTTGTATGGGTTTCTTTTCCGAGTACTAAAATTGATAACATATGAACTCACACAAGGTTGCAAAGCTTTGTCTATTACAGTGATCTCTATATATGAGATTAAACATTTGCTTTGTATGGTGGTTGCCATGCCCATTGAACTGCTTCCACCCATTTTTTCCTGGAATCTTCAAATTATAAAAATATTTATATATATGTACATAGTTTCATAATGCTTGCTGTCGAAGTTCTCCAGATATTATATGTTAATATTAGCCCACTTGAAAATCCCCAAAAAATAAAGCCTATTTTTCTTTCAAATAGGCAGTTACCTACTCTACAAATTTCAACACGTTCGGTTCAGTGGTGTATTATCCTAACACCACAAACCAACAAACAAATGTACAAATATGCAAAATTCCATTTTTATATACATATAAGATAGAAAATTAAATATTTAAAATTGTACGCATTATGTTATCTATACAGTTTAAATATGATACTGATATTATATTAACAAACATAATCCAAATTATATAAGATCCCATAAATGAATTAAGGTGGACTTAGGTTTGACTTCTCCGCATTTTACTGATTTATAATTGTGCATTAATTATCATGAATTTGAACCATAATATTTAAAAAAAAATATTTTTTCGGCTTTTAGGACTTTAAACGTTTTATGGTGATTTGACTTCGATACAGCTCTCGTTATAATCAAAAGCTCTTTCTGTGATGTAGTATTTGAAAAATGTGTGCATTAGTAAAAGAAAGGTTACTAAAATACCTTTACAACTTGTATATATATATATATGTATGTTATTTTTCCTCACTATAAAAATACCTCTTGGTGATTAAATATCTTTATTTGTAATCGCATTTGCTGAAATTAGTTTAAGTAATGTACAGCTTTTAATATGATTTCAAACTAATAGAAATTTTTACATCTTTTAATCGTTGAGAGACATACTTAAATTAACAATTAATTCTCATGAATTTATAAATGCTAAGAAGATCTATACATACATAATAAAACTGTGACTAATATTTGGCGAATTGACAGAAAAAATATTTTTGCATCTCTTAAAGTTGAATATGGATTCTTATGGAACAAAATAGTTATACCCGATACCACTGTGTGATTTGGGTATAATGACTTTATGTTGTTCTTTGTAACTACTGAAAAATATTTGACCTAGACCCATCTTCTATTATATATATATCTGTCCGTCTGTGTGTCCATGTAAACCTTGTAATCAAATTACAGTTCGCAAATATAAATATATTTTGACAAAATTTGGTATATATGATTTCATCGGCTATAAGGTGAATGCTGTTCAAATTGGTGAAATTCGGTCTATGTGCAGCCCTAGTCCCCATACAAATCACCCATACGAAATCGACATAAATTGCCATAAGATCCAAATTATCGTATAGATCTCAGTCAAATTGCGTTTGTATGTGTTTATTATATCCATTAATCAGTAGTCCAAAAATACTTCCTATAGGACAATTTTTAGTCATAGGTCCATATAGAGCTGCACAGATTTTTCACCAATTCGGTTCGTATATATTTTTTCTAAATATTGTCTTTACCAAATATGGTCAGGATTGGTCCATTTTTCGCCCCAGTTCGTATGTAAATATAGCACCCGATATGTACTTTTTCATATCTGCAGACAAAAAAAAATTAATAGTAATACCACTCAAATTTGGTTTATGGTCATTTTCAATACCTATCCAATTAGTAGGACCCAAGAGATAGGGTCTCTAAGCCATGCTATAGGGTATCGTATAGTCGATCTAGACCAACTGTAATTTTCTTAATTGTTTTTGTTATTTTTGTTTAGATTTTTTGAATGTCGTTACGTCCAGCTAAAAAGAATTACCCACGATAGAAATGATTATTCTAAAGGGCAGCCTGATGATACTAAAGGTAAAAATTCAGTATTTCCAAAATTCAATACTCAGTTCAATATTTTTAATCTGAAAAATATAGACAAATTTTTGGCCAATAACAATTCATATTCAACTTTAAATTTGCAAGGGTAAAAAAGACTTTTGGTGAAATGCACTAATGGAATGGAATTGGAATTATAATGTAATTTCAATTGAATTGAAATAAAATTGGTGTGGAATCAGAATAGTATTTGAACAGAATTTCAATGGTATTGAATGGGAACAGAATGCCATGGTTCTGAATGGAATTTTCTTGACGTAGAATGGAATCGGAATGGAATTTGGATCAGAGTTAGGAATTGGAATGGAAACGGAGGGAATTGGTAAGGAATGCAATTGGCGTAGATTGGAATTTAGTTGCCATATAACGGGAGAGAATTGGAATGCATTTGGAATGGAATTGGTAAATGATTTGCATTGAATTGTATGAAAACAGAATGACATGAAACCGAATGAAAATGATCTCAATGGAATTGAATGAAATTGAAAAGGAAAATAATTGGAATGGACCTGTAATTTTATAGGATTGGCATTGAATTTGAATACAAATGGAATAGGAATTGGAACTGGGATGCTACATCGAACAAAAATATAAATTTTCTATTGGTTGCAAAATTATAAATGAATTTAAAACTTTGAAAAAATTTATATACCCGCTTATTTTGTTAAATTTAGTTAGTATTAAATTAAAACTTAATTTACAACATATGCCACCACTATCCCCTTAGGTAAATTGGGGTTAGATGTGGTGAAAATTTAAGTTACAACAGGTGATATTTATTACAAATGGAACATATTAATTAATTCTAACATAATCACCTTTACTAATTGTATGAAATTTTACACCAGAAACATTGTAGATAAGCAAGATAACATGATATGCTGCTAAATTATTGTGTTTAACAACTCTTCAGAATGTAAGTATGTAGGCATGAATGTGTAGAAGATATATTACGGAAGCCTTGTAATATTAACTTTGTTTTTTTATAAATAGTTTTGTTTTTGTTGCGAATTTAAACTACGTTTTCATTGAAATTATAAATGCTGCACACAGTTCGTTTACTAAATAAATAGGTAATTTTTAAAAGTTTAAGTGTAACTAATTTTTCCTTGGATTGTGTAAAGTATTAAAATTAAAAATTAGAAACATATATTTTTATATTATTTCTAAAAATTGCATTAATTTAAAAAAAGTAAGCTTAGGAATTTCCGTCTATTTCATAATCCAGTACCCGTGTTCTGTAATTTATGTGAAAAGTTCTCACATCGAAAAAGTATGAAACAAAAAATTCCACTGTTTCTCGATTTGTGAGTAAAAACTGTGTCTGTATCTTAATGTGAAAAGTTACAACACTGGTTACGTTGTTATTGGAATATTCCAAGTCAGCTGTCAAAAAATAAAAACAAACAAAGCAAATAAACTTAAACATAAAATTATGTGTATAAAAATTTAAGAACTTGAAATAATTATAATTTAAATTTGTGAAAAATGTTCAATATATTTCCATTAACTGATACGATAATGATGATATGATAACTGAATGATAACACGCTGCCTTTTTTGTGCAAGAATATTTTTAATGAGGGGGCTAAAAGTTTACTATGGTTAAATAATGCTCGTTTGCAGTTTTTGAAAGCGTTTCGTAGTATTGCCTACTCATATATCGAAACGGTCTTATCAAACCCGTAAGTACTTTGCTAGAAGTTTCGAAAAACTTTAAAGAAACATGTTATCTTATAGAAAATTAAATTTTAATACCTTCCGAAGAATACATTGCCTTATTAACCGAATGTTTGTCGGAGCAAACTGTTGTGGTCGATTATGAACGTCATTATTCCGTGGGCTTAGATATAGAAATATTAAAGCAATCTTGCAGTTATTTGTGAGTATTCATTATAAATTATAAAAAATCATATCTAAATATATATGTTTTCTAGAGATTCTATTAAAGCCAATGTTATAGTACAAGGTTATAGAAATGCTACGATGGAAACCATAAATGATTTACAAAATCTAATAACACATCAAGTAATTATTGATACGAATGCTAAGGCCATCAAAACGGATCCTAAAATTGAGCTGAAAGAAAAGGTTACAAAAAAAAAAACTAAAAACCCTGCGAAGAGAGATGTTGAGTTAGAAATTGCTATGATATTGGATTGGGCACTGGTTTTATTAAATGGCTTTCATCTCGGTGTGCTTCTAGTGAAGAAGCTATAGCGGCGGTATTGGAACACAATTTGCCACCTGATTTAGATCAAATGTGAAAAATCCAGAAGACGCAAGAGCTCGTTATGAAGCTGTCTGAAACTTTAATAAAATTATTTAAAAAGTACATATATAAGTGCCTAAAAAGTGCATATATGTAAGTACTTAAAAAGTGCATATGTAAGTACTTAAAAAGTGCCCATATAAGTGAATATTATTTCAGAATGATTTTTCTTTATCCTTATCATCATAGTCCGATATTGTTACAGTTTCAGTATCATTCAAGTTTAAGGTGTGTGGTGGTATTAACGCTATGGTATTAAAGCTATTAATCGCTTCAGATAGTCAGTTGATTGATTAATAAAAACATCAATTAAATGTTAAATTAATAATTCTTTAACTTAAAAAAATTGATTAGTGTAAAAAACATTTTATTAATTGATAAAACAATTAATTGGTTAATTAAAAAACCAAACAATTTATAATTAAAAAGCCATTAGAGTTAAATTATAATGATTGATTTGTTAAAAAATTAATTTATTCATTAAATATTAATTCGATTAATTAAAATACAAATAATTAAATAAGTTAATAAATTTATACTTTTAGTTAAATAATAATAACTTAATTAAATGAATTTAATAAACAATTAATTTAAAATCAATCATTTTTAAGTCATTTGAGCCCAAAAGGTCCCCACTGAATTTTGGTTTATTTTTTTTATTAATTAATCAACTGATTATCTGATTTATAAATTAATTTATTAATCCATCAACTGATTATCTTATTAATAAATTAATTTATTCCTTTATTATACTGTCGAACATGTTCGTGGGTATTGTAAAAGTACTAAGTCAATATAGAAAATCCCCCAAAAAATTCTCCCCTCCCAGAATGGCTGTTATACTATTTAAAAATATAACTTTATTGATTCAAATAATCAATTGATTGTTTAATTAAAAAAACAATTTAATTTAAAAATTGAGTTTTATTATAAACTTATTAATTTAATTTAAATAATAACCTATTTATGAAATAAAGATTAATTAAAATCAATATATTTTCAATAATTCAAAAATTAAATTACATATCAAGAAAACATGTTAATTAATTTTACCTCGCGTAAAGAATCACATAGAAATAATTTTTAACTTTATCAAAAAATGGATTTATGAAATTATATTTTTATAGTATAATATACTAATATAATATACTATATTATACAGTTTATACAGTTTTGTTTAAACTTTTACGTATACGTGAATTTACAAAATTAGCTTATTAATGAAATAAATAAATACATAAATTTATTAATAATATTAGATAATACTAAAATTAATCATTTATTTAAACAATTTATCATTTTGTTAATAAATTTATTCATTAAATATTTTTTTTAAACAAATTTTATTTATTTTTTCAGCTTTTTGTAGTAGGAATGTAGTAAAAGAGAAAAGGCTTACTTCTGCCTTAAATTAATTACTACTTTTACGATTTTTTTTAGTTCTTGAATTACTATTTTTTTTTGTTATTAAAATTATACAACATTTACTACAAAATCATTCGAACAACCAAAAAAATTAAATACATATTTTCAAAATTGATACAATAAAATTTGTGATTGTAACAAAACTTTTACTACACATGCGCTTTATCTGTTTTACTTTTATTATCTGTTAGGAAAAGATCAAGAATCAGCCTTAAAAAGGATCAGTTTAAATGTAAATACTAAAAGTAAAATATAAATAAAAAATTAATATATTTTTTGCCTTTTCTCCAATATTCGACGTCATCTTATATATATATATATATTTTTTTTAAGCAACTGAATTTAAAAACTTATCTCGCATAGATTTGAGTTGTAAGTGAATTTGACAGTTCAATTTTAAATCTTTTCACATGCCAACTTTACAGAAACACTTTTTTCTCATTTTTCCTATAAATGTGAGAAAAAACGTTACGTGACAGATAGTTCTCACAAAATAAAGTTACAGAACCAGTCGAATGCGAGAAACAATATTTTGTGTCAGTTCGCAACGTTTTTGTTTCATTTTTATACGTTCCATGTGAAAACTTTCAGATGTGAGAGTTACAGAACATAGCTACAGGCACCTCTTTTGAGATATGTTGAAAAAAAGTATGACACAAATAAGTGATATTTTATTATGAAGCAAATTAGATTTCAAAAATCAAATAAAATTCTAACATAAGTGTCGCTTGCTGGTTGTACATAACTAGTTTGGTATATTCTTTAAAATTAGCGTATTTACATGCATCAGAGAAAAAAATTGTCATGCTATGCAACAGCTTTGAACAAGAAATAAATAATATAAAAATTATAATCTTGAGTATACATATTTTTACCAAATTTAATGCACTTTTCATTCCTGATCGACCTCGAATAACAATTTGAGTCTCTATAGTGGCTGGTTACAAAAAGCATATAAGTATTAAAATTGCTTTCCTAATGCTTTGTTTAAATATTTATCTCAATATATCATCGTGAATCTCTGATTTTTTACGTTGTATAAAAACAAAATTGCAGATTCAAATTTGGCTATTGCGGAAATGGTGATACGACACAGCATACGCTACCAGAAAATGACTGAGGAGGAGAGACGTGTTATCATAGATAGATTTGAAGAATTTATGAATGACGAGTAGAGTGACAATGATGCTGATATTGCATTTGACATCAAGATTGAAGATAATGATGACCTAACCTATCAGCCAAACCTGGATGAGAAGGATGCCGAAACTGAACCTCAGCTTTGTTCTTCTTCGGAACATATCAGCATAGGAATATATCTGGTTTATTTCATTACATGTGATACATGCAACAATATCTACCATAACGTTTAAAATTGCAAGTGGACAGCTCTTTGTTGATCGTTTGCAAGGATATGTGTAAGCATCTGATCCAATGTATCCATGCCGGATTTATTAGCATCAGACCAAATACGGGGTTCCTATTTTCAATTGTGTACACATCGCAGCTATAGAGCATTGTATAAAGCTAAATTACCGCTTCATTCTTCTTTGGAATATATGAGCACAGTGATACAACGCGTCTGTAGAAGCCAAAAAATAAGATGCAATGTACGCACCACATTCAATGTGGAGAACAAATTATCAGCATAAACTGTGCGGCCTGTCTTCACATATGTTTCCACTAATTGATAAAAAAAACAATTTTCTCCTGATTTACCTCACGCTCTTGATCAGGCAACTTTCCAGAGCAAATCATTCTTGTGAGGGGATATAATGATTTCAAATCGCACATTGTTTTATTCCGTAATTCGTTAGCTTGGACGGAATGTATTGTGTAACCATGTACGTCCTCTATATGGCAAAAATATTTGACCACGCTAGCGAATCGTGTAGGATAAAAACTTCCGCCAAATTGGCCTGCAATATTTGCCAAAAAACGTCAATGGCAGTAGTTTTATTGCGAATGAATTTCTTGATGAGCATAAATCGATCGTATGATTATGCTGTGCACACTCGAATTGGAAATTCAGCAATAAGCATCACAGCAGTGATTTATTTCATTTTCTCATGTATTTTGATGTTAAATATAAACAAAATTGTCAAAAAAAAAAACATTTATTCTGCCTTTTTATTACCTTTTAGAAACTAAAATTAAACAACAAAACATATCCCATCAAACAAAATACCATATAATTTTTCATTGGTCCCTACGGAACTTTTCACTATTTTAAGGCCAACGGAAGACTCACTAATTAGAGAGATAAAAAGTTCCTCTTAAAATATATTTTCTTTTAATAGTACCTTTTCCAAAAAAAGTACCTTCTTTTAAAAATTGCTTTCCTTTATATTTATATATTTTCTTAAAACTATAAAATTTTCTTTAAAAAGTACTTTTAGTTAAAAGTTCACTTCTTTCAAAAAATTAAATTTTCTTCCAAATTGCCTTCTCTTAATAAGTAAATTTTTATGAAACGGTACCATATGTTAAAAAATTAAAATTTTTAAAAAAGTTCCATTCTAAAAATTAAATTCTTTTTTAAAAATTACCTTAAAAAAGCCGTTATTCTTAAAAGAGTACCTTTTTTAAAAGAACTTTTTCTTAAACAATTGATTTTCTTTGAAAGTTTAATATATCAAAAAGGTACCTTTTTATATAAGAACCTTCTCTGAAAAGGTACACTTTCTAAAATTATATTTGAAATGTACTAGCTGTTGTTGAATAAATATACAGTTACGATTAGTTATCGGTTATGGTTAATTATCGATGCGAAAATATAAAATTTTTGAGCAATATCTTTTTCAAATTGCACTAGATTACTTCTTTAAAAACAAGAATATATTATATTAGATTGCTGTGAATGATAACTAACATCGCCCGTGCCAATACGTTTATTTCAAAAATATTTTCAAAGATTTTATGCAGTGTTAACTCTTCTACAATTTATCATATTTGTTTGAATACTTTCATGAGCATTTATAGTATATGTCAAAGTGTTTTTCTTCAATAGCAATATTTATGTTAACATATCCTAGAAATAGAACTTTCTTTAGAACTGTCTGCATTGGAAAATGTTTTGAAATATCTAAGGAAAAAAATGTATGCTTATTTGTTTAGTAAGATGCATAGCTGGAACGTTTTTGTTTAAGTAAATATTTTTAGTCTGTGTCATGTACATTCATGTCTGTGTAATTTAGCTGGTACCCTTTTTTTCCTTGAAACTTCATCTAAAGAAATTTCCAAGCACACACACTAGAATGGAACATCTGATGGATGAAGTTTTCAAAGTAAATGGTTGATTTTTACTAGAGTTGTTGTCTCTGCTTTGTATGTATGATACAATACATATTATAATTTGTTTGAGCAAATGAAGTAATGGTTAGATCAAGAGCAGATTATTCATGTATATTTAGTTAGTTGCTTTCACTATGTTTGATTTCAATATACTGTGGTTTAGTGGGTCTTTAGAGTTTATTTAATTTTGTATATAAAAGTAATAAAGGAATTGATCTTCTTCTTTCATTGCTTATCCAATTCTGAATATAAGCAATTACATGCATTTTTATACCCTACACCACTATGTGGTTTAAGTATAATGAATTTTTGTTGCTGTTTGTAACTACCAAAAATATTTGAGATAGACCCATCTTTTGTAATACCGATCGACTCAGAATCACTTTCTGAATGGATTTAGCGATGTCTGTCCGTCTGTCCATCCGTCCGTCCGTCTGTCCGTCTGTCCGTCCGTCCGTCCGTCCGTTCGTGTGTCCATTAAACTTTTTAATCAAACTACAGATCGCAAATATGAATATATTTTAATGAAATTTGATATATAAGCTTCTGTCCGCTATAGCATGAGTGTGCTATGTGTGTTTATTTCACCCATTTATTAGTTATAGAAAAATAAAACCCATATGCAAATTCTTTGTCATAACCCCCAAATAAAGCTGATTCCCGATTTTTACTTAAATCTATCAAAATACAAAAATATTGTACAGATTTTTCTCAAATTTGGTTTGTATAGATGTTTTAAAAATAGAAGTAACTATAGATATGGTCATGATTGGTCCATTTTTCGACCTAGTCCTAATATAAATCAGATATGAAGTTTTTCATATCTGCAGCAAAAAAAAAAAAAAAAAAAAGAATTAATAACAGTGCCACACAAATTTGGTTTATGCTTTTTCTTTTCTATATCAACTTAGTTGGACCGAAGAGTTATTTTCCCTAAATTATGTTATAGGGTATCATATAGTCGGTCTATACAGACTATAATTTTCTTACTTGTTTTTGAATTTATAAGACTATAAATTTAAAAAAGTAGTAAGATTTAAGTAAAAAAATACTTATGAAAAATAAAGAATATAAAATTTATGTTATAGTATTAAAAATTTTTACATAATTCTCTTGAATCTGCGCTACACATTTTATTCCTTCTATTCTGCCTTGTAGTATTAATTGGAGTACTTCGTATTTTTTACCTTTAATAATATAATACGTTGCCGATAAAGTGTTATAAATACTTATTTCTTCCATTGAACGATCTATTGTATCACCGTCTATCGGAAAAAGCAGAAACGAAATATATAAATTCTAGAAACAGACAGCCTCTATTTAGAGTTATCTAAAACGTCATATCCGAGTACCTCGTACTATATTGTAGTACGCGTCACACTACAGGGTGGCAACGTATATTTGAATATGGTGCAGAATAATAAATAAAAACAAGTAAGAAAATTATAGTCGGTCTAGACCGACTATACGATACCCTATACCATGCGTTTAGAGACACCCTATCTCTTAGGCCCAACTAACTGGACATAGAAAATAAGCAAAAACCAAATTTAAGTGGAATTTTTATTAATTTTTTTGGCTGCAGATATGAAAAAGTTCATATCGGATGATATATCTATATGGGGACTAGGCCTAAAAATGGTCCGATCCTGACTATGTTTGGTAAAGTCTCTTGTGTTTTGCAAAAATATATACAAACAAAATTTTAGAAGAATCAGTGCAATATTTTTGTTTTTTGATAGATTTAAGTGAAGATCGGGAAGCAGCTCTATATGGGGCCTATGACTAAGAGTTGTCTCATAGGGAACATTTTTAGATTACTCATTAATGGATGTAATAAATGCATACAAACCCAATTTGAGTAAGATCTATATGACAATTTGGATCTTATGGCAATTTATGTCGATTTCATAGGGGTCATTTGTATGGGGGCTAGGTCTGAACATGGACGGATTCACACGATTTTCAACAGAGATCATTCTATGGCTGATATAAGCTGATATGCCAAATTTCATCAAAATATATTCATATGTGCGACCTGCAATGTGATTACAAGGTTTACATGGACATACAGACGGACGGACGGATACACGGACGGACATCGTTAAATCGAATCAGTTAGTGATTCTGATTCGATCGGTATTATAAAAGATGGGTCTAGGTCAAATATTTTTGGTAGTTACAAACAGCAGCACCCAAGCCACATAGTGTTATAGGGTATAATAATGGTTTCGAAAACAAACTTAAGTGTTTTTTGGAGTGACCCGAGAAGCTTTTCGACGTTGTTGCATGCAAATGCACTTCATTTGAATTTTGTTTTTGTTTAAAACCTAAGAAAGTTCCAATCAATGAAAGAAGTTCTTTGTTGGATCAAAGAAATTACAGAAAAATGATTATATGTGGAGTTGATAAAAAAAAAACAGCTCGGTTAATAAAACGAAAGCAGAGACAAACTGTACATTCCATAAGGGCAGAAAAACGGCGCGTTCTGCTCAAGAAACCGATTCCAAGAAATTGTGATGAAGTTTCACTGTATGAATCTTCCCTAGAAACTTATCCGAAAACGGAGGCATCTCCCAGTAACACACTTTCGACTGATACACCTTCGACTTCAACGACGAATCGGAATACATTGCCGTTATCAGCAGTTGCTTAGGTCTGCTGTTGCCTCTGCGGTTTTTACTGACTTCTGCTTAACATCTGTCGAAAATTTAACTCTGGTAATCGATAAAAACAAAATACACAGACCTGTATCTAAAGTCCGGAAAGAAACTTTAAAAGATATTGGAGGTATTGTTATTAAAAGCATTTACTTTTACGGACGAAAAGACAAGACTCTGATAAGTGAGAAAATAGCGGATCGTTACCATCGCAGAGAAATTTTAGAAGAACACATCTCAATTTTAGCAGAACCTGAGTCAATTTATTTGGGTCACACAACGCCAAGTCGTGCCACTGCAAAGGCCATTCAAAGTTCGAACACAACTTTATTAGAAAATGAAGGTTGGAGTTTACATGACGTGATTTGCATTGGATGTGAGGGAACTGCAACTAATACCGGTTGGAAGAGTGGCGAAGGAGTATTTGAAGAGACCGCTACAATGGTGTGTTTTTATGCTCCATGCCAATGAGTTATACCTTCGTCAGTAGTTTTTGACTTTTGATGGTTGCACTTCGGGACCAAGAGAATATTCTGGACTTATTGGAAAACAATTGGCTACTTGTGATAAGGAAACTACGGTGTCTGTTTGTGTGGTAATTTGCCTGACTTGCTGAAGAATGTGGTCGACGAACTAAGTACGGACCAGATATATTTTTATGAGATATGTAAAGCTGTACAAACTGGTTATTGTAGTCCTGAGCTCACAAACCGTAAACCTGGAAAAATTGCGCAGTCGAGATGGCTTACCTCTGCGAATCGTCTACTCAGAGTTTATGTCAGTACCCTTAATCCATCAGAAATTTTGCAACTGCTTGTCAATTACGTTGTTAAAGCATACGCTCCGATTTGGTTCGTAATCAAACAAAAAACATATTTTAAAGATGGAGCCAAACATATTTTTCATCTGATTATATACTCTCGTTTTTACCTGAAAATATGAGATCTTTTCAGTTGAAATTGTTGACTTTCCTTGTCATACACAAACTGGGGAAAGATGTGTTAAACTGGTAACAGAGGCCTCTAAAATGTAACTAACGCTGCTTCTAGAGATGGCCTTATTAGAAAAAGGTTGAAATCACGAGCAGAAATGCCAAACTCTGGTCGAAAAAAAATGTTTAAGTTTTAAGTTTTAGGCATTTATTATAAGTTTTATTTTCTTGTACATTAATTGCAAGTATAAAATATATTAGAATCTCGCTTTTTATTATTTTAAGCATACGGTTTTTGTTTGTAAAAACGTTTTCAAAAGTAGAGCCTTCAAGATGGCACGCAATTCGATTTTTATTACTTTTACCGTAATATGTGTAAAATTATGCAAATTTTGATACCCCTTGCGAAAGTGTAGCTCGAAAAAACATTTTTCTCATTCAAGGACGGGATAGGCTAGAGTCCATGTAAATTTTAATCAAACTACAGGTCGAAAATATGAATATATTTTAATGAAATCTGGTATATAAGTTTTTTGTCGATCGTAGCATGAACGTTATTGAAATTGGTGAAATTCGGTCCATGTTCAGAGCCTGCCCCATACAAATGACCCCTACGAAATCGACTTGAATTAAAATAAGATCCAAGATCCCATATGCCAATTCTTTGTCATAGCCCCCATATAAAGCTGCTTCCCGATTTTCATTTAAATTTATCAAAAACAAAAATATATGGACAGATTTGCTTCAAATTAGGTTTGTAAAAATTTTTCAAAATATAAGTAACTTTACCAAATATGTTCATGATTGGTCCATTTTTTGACCTAGTCCCCATATTTGTATAGCATCCAATATGAAGTTTTTCACATCTGCAGCCAAAAAAAACATTAATAACAATGCCACTCAAATTTGGTTTATGAAACCATGGTATAGGATATCATATCGTCGGTCTAGACCGATTACAATTTTCTTACTTGTTTTTGAATTTATAAGAGTATAAATTTATAAAAGTACTAAGTTATAAGTAAAAATATGAAAAATGAAAAAAAAATAATATAACAATTTATGTTATAGTTTTAAAATTTTTGCATAATTCTCTCGATTCTTCGCTATATGAACTAAGTCACATATAGTTCTTAAGCCTGTCCAATGCCATATATTTTTTAGCCACGACATTTCCTTTCTTCCTATGCCTCTTCTTCCTTCTATTCTGGCTTGTAGTAGTAATTGGAGTAATTCGTATCCAAAACGACATATCCGAGTACTTGGTACAATACTGTAGTTGGTGTCGCACCGCATGGTGGCAACGTATATTTGAATGTTATTTTCGTATCCAAAAATGTTAATTAAATAGTAGGAATAAGAAAAAAAAAGTATTTATGCAAAAAGAAAAAATAATAATTGTTCAAATTGTTTGTACTCGTTTTATTTGTAGTTGTTAATAAATAAATATGTACATAATAAATAACTTAACTATAATTTAATTTATTCTATGACCGATTTTTTGTTTTGTGTTATTAAAATATGAAATATTTACTCAACTTTATAAATAAACAAGAAAGAAAATTATAGTTGGTCTAGACCGACTATACAATACCCTGTATCATACATTTCGAGGGAAGGTTTCAGAAAAACTCGTTTTCGGTAATCTTTGTTTAGAAATATTTTAAAAACAAAAGTTGGCCTTGGCAAATAATGGGTTAACGTTCTCGGATTTATCCCAAATTTTAAGAATAGAAGATATACATTTTTGGTTATTGTATTCTAAGCGTCGCATCTAAAAATTCAGCAGTACATATAAAATATTAATATTTTTTGAATAAATTATCTTCTATTAGTTTGGGGTTATATTTGACCCCAATTTCAAAAGCTTTCCGAAACCCTGGGCTATTAGGATAAAATGTAACATTTAAAAGTAGAAAAGTGATGAATTTTTTATACAAAGTATTTCGAAAAAACACATTTACATAATATTATTCAAAAATCCCATTTTTCTCGAAATACGCCAAACTAAAATCCTTGTCAGCAAAATTCTGGTATGAAGATATACTTAAAAATTCACACAGTTAGACTGTATCATGCCAGTTCCATCTATATATATAAAATGGAATGTGTGTTTGTTTATTTGTTTGTTTGTACCTTATAGGAGACCAAACCGTTGGACCGATCTTCCTGAAATTTTCACAGCATTTAACTGGGACTCCGGCATGACTAATGAGGTACTTTTTTTTTTTGACCACGCCTACTTTTACGCCCACTTTTTTAAAATTTTGTAATTACTCCCATATAGTTTTTAACAGATTTATTTCAAATTGTATACACATTATTCTCCAGGCGGGGTACAAATAAACATTTCTTACACCACGCCCCCTTTCACTCCCCTTTTCATGCCAAATTTTGTTTAAAAGTTTTAAACTTTTTGTTCTCTGTACAAATTTGTTCCTTCCAAAGGTTTTTTTTATTTGGTAGTATATTGCTCTTAATACTGTTAACGTTGCCATATAACTATGAACCACGCCCACTTCACGCACCCTTTTTTAATTTTTTTTAATTTTAGTTCAGACTTATACCACTAACAATGTTTGCTATACAAAATACATTTTTTTGTAATATGTATTTATCTAAAGTTTTATACACTTTTTATCTACAGATAAGGTAGACATACATTTTTTTATTACCAAATACCCCTTTTTCGCCCCATTTTACCTTAAATTATAATTAATCTGCTTTCAATCTATATATATAAAAATGAATGGGTGTTTGTTTGTGCTTTATAGGAGGCCAAACCCCTGAACCGATCTTCCTGAAATTTTTACAGCGTGTTACTGTGGCTGCGGAAGGAATAATTGGCTATATAAATTTTTGATTGAAAAATGGGGCGGTGCCACGCCAATATAACCCAAAATTTGAAATCGTCATATCTCGGGAATTTTTTGACCTACGGTGGTCATTTTGGTACATATGGTATTGGAATGAATAGAAATACATACCAGAAGAAAAGTGGGCGCGACCACGTCCCTTTTTAGAAAAATAAAAACTCGTAAAATCTTTTAAACTACTGGAAGGATCGTCATGAAATTTTCACAGAAGGATATTTTTGCGAAATAATAAGTCCTTAAATATATAAAATTGTCAGTGGACAAAGAGGCGTGGTCCCGCCCATATAACCCAAAATTTAAAATAGTCATATCTAGGTCATTTTTTAACCTACGGCAATGATATTTGGTATATATCCTATTGAAATTAATAGAAATAGTACTACAAGAAAACTGGGCGGAACCGCGCCCCTTTTAGAAAAATTAAAATCCATAATAACTTCTATTAAGCCCTTGACTATATAAAGTTGTTAGTGCAATAATTAATTCTAAATTAAATAAATAATATTTTGTTAATGTATAAATATTTTTTTTTTATTTTATTTTATAACGATGAGGGGTAGCGAAGCACACGGGTTCAGCTAGTTTTTTTTTAAATTTTGTATAAGAAAATTTTTTAAAATTTGAAAAAGAAGTTTTAAAAATTTTATCAAAAAAATTTCCCAACTTAGGTGTCAATGCCCAATAGGTTAACAACGTGGTAATAAAACAATACTTCATATCTGATTACTTATAAGTATAGTGACAAAAAAAAAATTATGGTTTTAATCAATTTCTCAAAGTTGAAAAAAATGTTTTCAAATTTCATGATCTAGTTTTTTTTTTTGGCACAAAAGTGGTCTGGGGAATTTGTTATTTCTTGTCGAATTTTTATTTGATTTTGAATTTTTATACCCTTTTGAGAAGGCAATTTAGCACTGATCCCGATTCTTACAACAACTTGTCGGAAGATTTAAAATATAGAACGAAATTTTAGTAAAATCTCAAAAACGTCATATTTTCCCCACTTGAAATTTTCAATCGATTACCGGCGCGACATCTCTTTATCCGATTGTCCTCATATTTCACATTTATTAGTTTTATATTGAAAGGTACCACACTGGACCCCGCCTAACCCCAAAATCGCATTTTCATTTTTAAGGACCACTCTAATGTAGGTGTTACAGAGCTTTTTTTAGACATCAACAAGTAAGAAAATTATAGGCGGTCTAGACCGACTATACGATACCCTATATAACTGGACATAGAAAATAAGCAAAAACCAAATTTGAGTGGGATTTTTATTAATTTTTTTGGCTGCAGATATGAAAAAGTTCATATCGGATGATATATCTATATGAGGACTAGGTCCAAAAGTGGCCCGATCCTGATCATGTTTGGTAAAGTCTCTTTTATTTTGCAAAAATATATACAAACAAAATTTGAGAAGAATCAGTGCAATATTTTTGTTTTTTGATAGATTTAAGTGAAGATCGGGAAGCAACTCTATATGGGGCCAAAGGCATCGTTTTTGGACTACTCATTAATGGATGTAATGAACGCATAGAAACCCAATTTGAGTAAGATCTATATGACAATTTGGATCTTATGGCAATTTATGTCGATTTCAGAGGGGTAATTTGTATGGGGCTAGGTCTGAACATGGACCGATTCTCACCAATTTCAATAGCGTTCATCCCATAGCCGATAAAAGCTTACATACAAAATTTCATCAAAATATATTCATATTTGCGACCTGCAATTTGATTACAAGGTTTACATGGACACACAGACGGACGGACGGACGGACATTGTTAAATCAACTCAGAAAGTGATTCTGATTCGATCGGTATAATTAATGATGGGTCTAGGTCAAATATTTTTGGTTGTTACAAACAGCAGCACAAAGCCATTATACCCAAACCACATAGTGGTATAGGGTATAAAAACTCTTCCCAGCAATGCATTGTAAATGCCAAGTTGATACTTGGATATACATATATATTAAGTCTAATCCAAATATAAATTACATTAACAAATATTTATGGCATGAAGATGTGAAAAATTTCAAACTCAATACATTCTCAAATCAGAGTGGTAAAAAATATTATTCCACGAATATCTCGTTTTGAAAAATTTTATTTCAAAAATACTTATATGTCAAATATTTGTTTGTCTTTTAACTTATACTAGCAAACTACATTATAATTATCTAATTCAAAATTTATTGCTTAAATATGTTTTCGTTGCCACATTTATAGAGTCATGACAACATCATGGATATAAACAACAAATGCCAATGAATTCATTTGCCATGACAAATCAGCATATACTGGATGCTACTCGTTATTCGATAGTGCTAGTAAATTTAAAATGAACATTTTATATCAAGTCTATTTGCAGACCCCACATAACTGAAAACAGAGCTTTTATTAGTTTCTCTATTAGCTTAGTTAACACATTGTGCAGGAAATTTAAAATTATAAATTTGGATTAAAGTTCGTACATGAAATTAATTATAAACTCTTTAGCCCTTTAACTTTTTTTTTGGTTTGCAGTTCTTTACATGAACACCGATAAAATATATAAATTAAATTTAATTAAACTCATGGCAATGACTACGTTTTTAGCCGCTACAAAGTAATTTAAAAACTTTATTACATTTCATACCAACATAATATATTAAATAAAACCCAATTTGCATGCGTTAAAAATAAGTTATTATGTAAAGCTCAGAGTTTTCAGGTTATTGATTCTTTCAGTCTGGTTGTTTTTACATAAACAAATGACCTGAAGCCAGACAAGAAGGTTCGTAAAAAATTAAAACATAACTTAAACCAGTGAAAAGAGATTTTGTAATTAGAGAAGATAGTTTTATTAAGTATCGTGGGGATTCATTACTAATATCAGCTGCTTTTACGAACCAAGGCCTGGTTTACATACGGCAGCTTGAAAATGATGAACCAACATGCATAAATGAAATTGATAAACTCAAAAAGTAATATCCTGCTCAGGGCCCTGATGATAGAAGCACCGAGAACAACCGAGCTGCATAATGCTTTTAAAGATGCTAGAAGGAAAGTAAATATAAAAATACAATATTTTATAAAGAAAGGTTTGAATGAGCTGTTTTTTCGAATAAGAAGTGGAAAGAAATTCAAAATTTAGGTATTATTAACAGTACAACTAAAATTGGCAATGCAATTGATATTAATCAACTGAATCATGAATTTACCAATATTCCAATGCCAGAAGTGAATGTTAACTTTTTATGATAATTTTTCTAATACCATGAATATAAATAGTGATAACTTTAATGGTACTCTATATTTTAATTTTATACATTTCATACAAGAAAACGTTCTAGAATCTTTATTAAGAATTAAATCCAACTCTGTGGGATATGATGGAATTCAGCCAAAATTTATGAAGACAATCTCTACTTGTACTCTTTTACATATAACAGATCTTGTCAACATGATTCTTACAACTTCTACTTTTCCATCGGCGTGGAAACACGCAAAGATTATTCCTATACCAAAAGCTGATAATACATATCGACCGATAGCTATACTACCTTTTCTATCTAAAGTTTTCGAAAATTTAATTCACACACAGATAAGCCACTTTTTACATGAAAATTCTCTTCTCACCCACAAGCAATCTGGTTCTAGACCAGTTGTATTTCTGCCGTAGTTAAAGTTACAGAGGAGCTTAGAGCGAATATTGATAACAGCATGGTATCATTATTCATTTTGTTTGATCATTCTACAGCATTTGATATAGTAGAGTTTTCAATTCTTTGCCAAAAACTGAGGAACATGTTTCACATTTCACCAACTGCTGTGAAGTTTATTTATTCATATTTGTGTGACAGAAGCCAATCAGTATACCATGGATCTGATAAATATTATAGTTGTTCAACTACGAGGGGCGTACCGCAAAGTTACATACTTGGCCCACTACTGTACGTATTATATTCTAACGACTTACCCTCTCGACTCAGTTTTTGTGGAATACCTATGTATGCAGAGGATGTCCCACTTTTTATAAGTTGGAAACCATATGATGTCAACAATTGCATTGAAAAATTTAATTATGATCTAGACAGTGTAAAAGAATGGGCATCGGCAAATGGGCTCTCTATAAATGCACAGAAGTCGAAAGCTATGATAATTGAAAAAATGGAGTCTTTAACAACTGTTTTACCACCGATTCGAATAGGATATTCTGTCATCGCGATAGATGAAACTGCCAAAAATCTAGGTGTTATTTTCAGCAGGAAGTTAGACTGGTCAAATCACATAATTGTTATATGTGGTAGAACTTATGCAATGTTAAGAAACCTTTGGATGTCGCAGTATTATACACCTTTTAATATTCGAATGTTACCAGCCAAGACTAATTTGTTGCCTACACTTCTGTACGGATGTGAACTATTCGCTAGCTGTGATACATTATGTATGAAAAGGCTTAATGTAACGTACAATAATATTGCCAGATATGTGTTTGGTCGCAGTAGGAGAAGTAGAATCTCACAGTTCTCTAGTCAAATATGTAATATTTTATTCGATAGCTTGTTAAAACTTCCAACATTACTGATTTTTCATAAAGTGGTTTACACGAAACAGCCTGAATACCTATACAATAGATTAATATTTTCAAGGTCTGACAAAGGAAACAAAACATTTCGCTTTAAAAAAACACTTTTTATTCAATGATATTAACTTTTGACGCCAACTTCCATCTAATATTCAAACCATAAGCAATGCAAGGCATTTCAAAATTTGGAATATATAAGATATTAGCACAATAATCTTGTACAACTTTTATATGCAAAAATGTATTAACTTTTTTTTCTTTTTGATGTTGATGATCTGATGATATATTATTTGTTTTCAATTTAATGAAATCTAAACTTGTGGTCTGAAAAAATAACAATATTTTTTTAATAACACCTTTTTAATTAAATTATTCTTTAAAATAATAAGTGTTAAGGATTTTTATTTTGTTTTTAATAACAAAATCATAATGCGCCATTATCCTCCCTATACTATAAGATAAGGCTAGTTCTTGTTGTGCTGTATGGATTACATAATTAAATAAATAAATAAATAAATAAATAAATAAAAAATAAAATAGTTAGTTAATCACTTACAATCATGCTTTATTTTTTATGGCGAATACCAACATATCTGCTCTGTTTTTTGAAATTTAAAAAATTTTTCCTTACAAATATGCTTCTTCGCAAGTCAAATGTAGAAGTTATAAAAAAGAACGGGAAAACATACGCTCTTTTGCCAGTAAGTTTAATATGTCTTTATGGAGTATGGTGATTTGACACTATTTTAATGTTTGAACCACAACTGCATTAATAATGGTAATTGAATTTTATGTAGATATTTTATACAGTCCAATATCACATGTGTTAAGCTCTACCTGATTTGGTTTCAGAGAATTCAAGGCAAACATATTTATGCATTGTCGTTCTTTAAAAGTGTAATAATTTATGTAGTGTTTTTTACCTGAAATTAAAGTTCATTGAGTTAATTCCTTTATACTCTATTATAGACTTTTCTTCGTGATACATGCATTTACTATATTCAAATTTAGCCAGTTCCCAAATTATATTTAGACAAGTAAAATCAAATAGCATAACATTAACGCGTTATAAAAAAATTATTAATCTGGGATAGGTTCTTATAGATTTGCCCATGATGCATATTATTATCCAAGCAATCAACGGAAATAACAAAACTTAAAGGCGATGTGTAAAACTTACTTCTATTTTGTGAAATTATCACATAATTTCATTTCGAGTTAACTGAACTATCACAGTTTCGATTTGAAAAAATAATATTGATAATTTTTTCCAAATTTAGGGGTACTTCCTAAGTAGTGAACAAACAAAGCTAATATAGTATTATTGTGTTATTGGGTCTTAAGGAGATTTTAATTTAAGTAATATTTAAAAATTAAATCTGAAGTGTTTGCGATATAATAAGAGATGATAGTATACTTTGTGAACTGTCTAAATGTTAAAAAATAAATACTATTTTTTCTTATCACAATCACCCTTGTGAATGTAGAATTTTTTGTACAAGTGCTAAATGTTATTGTCATACTCGTATGTATAAGTACAATTTTCAGTAATTTATAGCATTAATCCAATATATTTTGTTAAAACAGTTTTATTGTTGATACATAAAATGACTTTTATATTTATTTACGTTTGAAGTTAAACAAACAAATGCAATACAACAAGCCATATACTTCCGCATACGTACATTAAATGCAATAATTTTGGTTTTTAATCGGAATTTTTATTTTCATGCAAAATAAAGCTTATGAAGAAAAAAAAACAGGATATGTATGGATTTGTAATCCAGTTATTTAGCAAAAAAGGTGAAAATGGGGGGAAATGGGCATTTTTGCGGTTTTTAAGGCATTGGATTCAATTTTTTTTTCGTGTAGGTTTGTTCCGCTTTTTTTTCTCCTATCCAATATCTACATATTTGTTTCAGACACAGAAGATATATTCCAGTTATTTAGGTGAAATTGGGGAAAAAATGGGGGGAAAATGGGAATTTTTGCGATTTTTTATTATTTATTTAATTCAGTCAGTAGAAGTAATTCCTTACAGACTATGATTAAAGACATTTAGTGTAACACATTTGTATAAAAAAATAGAGTTAAAATACAATTATTTATACATTTTGCATTAATATTATCGTAATACAATAAAAAGAAATAGTTTAAACTCATCATATGTTGTGCAAAATTCAATAAAAGAGTTAGGTTGTTTCTGCAAATCCAAATTAATATTATTTAAATTCATAAACACACCAATAAGTGCATAATTCGTACGATGAATAGGGATATTAAAGGGATATTAAACATATCTAAGAGTTCTAGGTGGTACATAAAATGTAATTAGTGCGAGTAAATTATTTTTAAGGCACTGTATGCTTTTTTTTCCCGGTAGGTTTGTTCCGCTTTTTTTTTCTCCTATTCAATATCTACAACTTTGTTTCAAACACAAAAGATATATTCCAGTTATTTAGCAAAAAAGGTGAAAATGGGGGAAAAATGGGGGGGGAAATGGGCATTTTTACGATTTTGAAGGTACTGGATGCAATTTTTCTTCGTGTAGGTTTGTTCCGCTTTTATTCTCCTATTCCATATCTACAACTTTATTTTAGACACAAAAGACATACTTCGTACGGTTACCGAGATATAAGCGTGCTTAATTATACAATAAGTGATAAAAATCCACATTGAGCAAAAAAATTTCGTATGGGCATTAAATTATAACGGCAGCCAACTTGACAAAACTAATGATGCAGAAGTTCTTATTTTTCGGGCTACTTTCAGTTGCAGTTCTCAGAATTGAGTACCAAATCAATGAGCTGAAAAACGTTGTACTGTGAAATATAAGACATAATATAAAATTTTTATTTGTAGAAATTTAATCAATTTTTTTAATTTTTTGTGGTAAAACCCCAGAACTTGACAGAATTTCTTATCCAATATAAAAATGGGTACCATATCAACTGAAAGTAAGAATTATTAAACCATATAATCCTATCTTCTCCAACTATATTCCACAACAATTCAAAAACAGCATACTCATACCAATTTTAAAACCAAAAAACCACAAATCATTGATGAAATCATATCGTCCTATCTCCTTAAACCCTGTCTCTGCAAAGTTTTGGATAAAATTATTGCCAACAGGCTATGGTGGTTGGTTACTTCTAACAATCGTTTAAATAACTGCCAATTTGGCTTTAAAAATGGGAGTTCCATAATTGATAGTGTACTATATGTCGACTATCAAATTGCCCATGACTATCGGTTCGTAAACACACAACTATTCGGTATCCACTAAATAAGATATCAACTAATAAGATGGAGTAGGGCCAAGAAAAATAAGCATAAACTAAATTTGAGTGGCATTATTATTAATTTTTTTTGCTTCAGATATGCAAAAGTTCATATCGGAGGCTATATTTATATGGGGACTATATCGAAAAATGTACCGGTCCTGACTATATTTGGTATAGTCACTTATATTTTGAAAAATATATACAAACCATATTTGAGAAAAATCTGTGCAATATTTATGTTTTTTGACAGATTTAAGTGAAGATCGGGAAGCAGCTCTCTATGGGGCCTATGACTAAGAATTGTCCTATAGGGAATATTTTTGTACTACTGATTAATTGATATAATAATCACATACAAAACCAATTTGACTGAGATCTATACGATAATTTGGATCTTATGGCAATTTTTGTCGATTTCTTAGGGGTCATTTGTAATGCACTGGCTCTGTACAAGGACCGAATTTCACCAATTTCAATAGCGTCCATCCAATGGCTGGTGAAAGCTTATATACCAAGCTTCATCAAAATAAATTCATATTTGCGACCTGTAGTTTGATTACAAGGTTTACATGGACACATAGATCGACGGACGGACAGATGTATCTTCCGCTATGTAATCACGGAACTTCATCAATAAATCAGATGGTTTAGCCGGATTGCAAGTTGAGATAATGATAGAAAATAAAATTGGTGTTTCTTGTGAATAAGCTGATGTCAACGCATAAATTAATGTTTTTTGGCAATGTGTATCGTGTTCAACCAATACCAATTTTTGACATGCCTCAAGACAAGTGGCATATAATTGTCCATGAACATTAATCAAAAGCAAACGCAAATTAAAACACACATAATTTAGGTATGTAAATTCGATCTAAATTATCAAACTCATCTGGATGAAGCTGAACAGGTTTGCCTTGCTAGTCGCCCTAATTTTTATGTTCCCACTTTGACAGTTGTTGATGTACCATTATCTTGTGTTGATCGTCGACGATCCATCTTGCATACATACTGAATTCATATTCAAATGGTCCACTAAAGATGTTTTTGGTACCAATTTCATGCAATTCAATTTCAATTGCAGTATCAGGAATTTCTGCTGATATAATGCTATCCATTTGTTCTGGTGTTATTTTTTCAGCCACACAAATTAAAATGTGAACGTGCGGTAGTCCTCTCTTTTGCTATTCAATCGAATACTTCCAGCATCGTACTTCACCAAATATTTTTAATTTTACCAATATGTCCATTAAGGATTTCATCTTTAGCTTAAATATACATGCAGTTATATCATGTTGGTCTGTTGGCCCTTGACCTTAAAATAAATGTTCTTTATTTTCTTTTAATTGCGGATTGAACACGAAAGTTATAAAAAATCAGGTTGTCCATAATAACACACATAACACATTGCATCTTGCGCTATTCATGCATATGTCGTTGTCGACCAATATGATGATGATAAATTCACCATATTACCAATGCCATTAGGATCCACATCATTGTTTATAGCATCACGCAAATGAATGTATTCTTCCCAACGTATTTTTGTTTGGTTATATACGATGTAATTTAATCGTTCACTTTCAATTTTTGCATACATCTCAACAACGCATTGATGCAAAAACTTATCGCAATGCAAAATGTGATTGTATTAATTTTGTCAAAAAATTAATCGATACGCTTAATAATTTATAGCACTAAGCTTATTATCAGTTACCGCACCTGGGATAAAAAGAATTAAAAATAAATTCCATTATGAATTCATACATTTTATATGAGAAAAACCTATATATATATATTATATATCTGTGGTCACAAGTCATAACCCAAGTCTGTTTTCTAATATTTTCAGAAGAGTAGTATAAAGTTTCAAATCATCACTGCAAATCAGGAGTCGGTTTTTTTTGGTTTAACTTTCGTACAGATTCTAAGGAAACGTATTATTTTACTTACTCGTTAAAAAAATAAGTTTTTATTTCTGCAGTCAAAAGATATTTGGGAAAAAGAAACTTAGGCTGTTATAACTTGTTGACCGAAAAATATTTAAAAAGTTTAAGTTGAATTAGACTACTATTCCAAATGAGAAAAAAATATAAGTGCGCATAACTCAATTTAAGTCGTTATTCTATGTCAACATTTTTAAGACTTGATCTCCCATATTGAGTTAGGTTCGTACTCCCTACTAAAAATTCATGAACTTTGTCGACTTAGGCTACATTTGCACTTTGAATGCTTACAATTTAATAATAATTATACTAGTTCTACAATCAAAATACAGAAATGTCATTCCAAGATATTTTGTGAAATAAAATCGTTTAATTTAATTCATAAGTAAAGTTTTACAAGTAAATTTTGCTTATATTTAAATATCTTCTTCGCTGTCATACTCCGTCAAATCGGGATGGTTTTTGGTTGTTCCGTACTTGTTGAAAGAGTGTCATAAAACAAGTGAAGTTCTGGGCTTACAAACTGTTTCAGGACCATAAGATCACTTTTCTTTTCTTGGGAATTGCATAGTAAATCCTTATTTAATTGAATTCCATTAAATCCTTTTACAGCTGCACCTATTTTGCCCACCTTTAAAATTTTAAAGGGTTCATCTTTATCTAAAGTCGTTTTGTATTGTACTTCGTTACAGCTTTTTGTGTAACGAAACCAACGAACATTGCTCCATGTAAATTTTTCGCCATCTTCATTAACACGCTTCCAAGAAAATTTTGATTTCGAAAAATCAGAAAAGCTATAAAAATCGGTAGTCTTTATTTCAGCTGCTTGAATTTTAGTACCAATCGTGTTCGTAAACTGATACCAATCTCTTGGCGTTTTAATTTGAACATTTGTTTTCTTTTTCATTCGTTCAATAATAGCTTGGTCGCTATCACACTGCATGTGCGTATGTCCTGGCTCAAGGAACTTGTGATCGATGTAATCCAACATTTGAACATTTGAAATTAATGAAGTAAACATTGCAGATACAAAAGAGTTCTTATTTTGTCCAGAACATGAATCACTATAGAAAGTAACCGTCTTTGTTTCAGCTGGCAAAATTTTTAAAATTTGTAAAGACATGATGAAATTTCATTTCCGCCACGCCGGGCCATAGCCTCATGCCACATGAAACATCTGTTAAATTTAATGTCCATAGTTGCCTTTGATATAAGCTAATATAATTTCTAGGGAAAGGAGTTGGTAGACATTGTTGTAAATCAAAGGCAAAACTCTTCATGGTGTTCGATGTCATTGAATCCTTTTTATCATTTCGTTTTGACTCGTAAGCCATTTCAGTTTTATACAAATGGTTTTGTTTTTATTCAATAAATGCAAATTTTTCTTCCTCATCTTGACCGATTTTCATTGTTTGCAACATAAGTATCGCAAGTACTACTGGTGTCTACATTAGGTGTTTTGAATTTAAGACCGAAAGTCTTGAATATCTGAGAGTATTTTGAGAGGCTTACTGGATTTTCCAACTTCAGTTTGTAAAGCCGGCGCATTGGCGATAGATTCAGGCCGTTAGGCAAATACCTCTGACTCGTATCACTTCGACTAGTGGTTCTCGTACGCAGGGAAACTTAAAATATGTTTTCTAACTACATCTTCTACTGTAGCATCGATCTTAGTGGCCGAAATATGCTTTCCTCGAATATTTTTGAATTTCATTGAGGGACAACCAATTTTTTACGAATGATTGTTTTTATGAAGCTATCAGTTCCATCAGAATACTGTGCAGAATATTTCTTGCATACCTTGACAATATTACCGTTAATTAGCAAAGAATATTTCATGGAGTTTTCACGATTTCTCTTACGTTTTACAACGTTACAAAGGGTATCACACTTTTTCTCCTCAATGGCTATCAATGACCCGATGTATAGAATTCTTTGATCATAACTTCCTCAAGACCAGTAATGCTCAAATAGCGATTCGATTTGATCAATTCCAACTCTCTCATAGCATTTGGTTCTGCAAACAACAAATGACTTACAAGCTCTAGGTCTTTGAGTATTTCCAGAGAGTGTTTGGTAAGATTTCCTACTATTTCGAAGCTAAGTGGAAGTTTTTTCTTCGATTTCACCTGTAGGGACAGCTTTTTCAATTTGAGCTCGCTGAGAAGTTGTTTCTACAACCGTCTGTGAATCAATGCTAGTAGATGAACTTGAAAAAATAAAATGTGGGTCCATTATCGAATCGTCTGAGTCGAATGCTCTATTTTCAAGAAAAATTTCATCACCTGCATCATTATTATAAATTATAAAAAACATTACCTTATTAAAGTTTTAAGTAATAAATCCTTATAATCTATAATATTAATAGGCTAGGCGATTTCTTGTGACTGATGTTTTGTTCTACCGTTTTATCACAATTTTGATCAAACGTATATTATTTGAAAGATATTTCTTTTTAGCCGTTTTGCAAATTTACAGATTTTTAAATTTTTTCCTTTATTTTGAGTAAATTGAATTTAAATTTGCTACTAACACATACAGAAAATTATACAATGCTATGTGTGTGTTTAGTAAATTTGTTAATGTGTTTCTAATAAAACGAGTTTGTTTTTGGTGTTGATTTGTGAATTGGCTCTAATTGATTATCATACTTTTAGGGTCTTTATTTAATGAAAAAATTAAATTTCCTAGAATTTGCGCACGAATTTCGAGGGCTGGAATCTGCTAGTATTAATTTATATCCCTTACTTTTGAGAAAGTCTACATCAAAATTGATTCGAACATTGATGACCGAGATTCGTTTTGCACACATGGTAAAAAATTTGGAATGAAATCAATTCGATACCTTTCATTGCAAGGCATGCTACAGCTCCAGGCTACTGTTTCTGATATAAAAGTTTCAGGTATGGTAACGATTTGGTGCTCGATTGAATGTCTGTCTAGAGTAAAATTATAAAGAAGACTTACATATATATATGATATGACAGTCGTATAGAGATAGCGTAAAGAAACTGATATTTACCTCAGCAATAGTTTTTTAATTATTCTATGTATACATGTGTTGAATAACTTTTATTTGCTTACTTTGTTCCCTAGGACGTTCTGCCAGCATCTTAGCTAATTCCACCATTCTTGCTGCTCTGTCAGACATTTTGAATATATTTTTCACAAAAATTATTAAAAATTATAATTTCTCAATCAATCCGCAACGGCCTAACCCAACTTAATGACTAACTTTTGAAAAATTGTCAATATGCATTGTCTTGAACTAAAAAACTAAGTCTACTTAGATTACGTTTTTTTCTTAACTCAAATTTGGAGTAAGAACTTAATTTGAGAACATATTTTCAAAAAGATATCAATATGCATAATTTTGCAATAAAAACCTAAGTCTACTTATATTACATTTTTTTTAATTTAAATTTGGAAAAAGAACTTAACTCAATTTGTGTTTATCAAAAATCAATTTGGTAATTCGGAATAACAGCTTAACTCAAGTTAGGAAAATAAATATTTTTCTTTATTTTACGGAATAACAAATTAAGTTGAGTTAGGCAATAACGAAAATAAAATAGCTGTAATCTTAAATAGAGTTAGGAGATTATTCCAAACTAAAAAAGTAGAATAAGAAGACACTTAACTTGAGTTAGGAAATTAACGTCAAAAAAATATGAGTAAGGATGTTATTCCAAAATAATCATTAAAAAAATCACTTAAGCTATAAGGTTATTGATGGATAATTTCCGTCCTAAAAAAGATACAAACATAAAAAATTTATACCAAAGAGACTTAGGCACGCTGAACATGAAGGCACTAAAAATTCAATTTTGTTCTAACTCGAGTTATGCCGTTATGGTTTGCGGCCACTGACATTATGTCATGTGGTTCCTAAAAGGAGCAAAGGGCCACAAATTTCGTTTTATGCGATTGTGATTTCAGTAATAATCGTTTATTAAGACAAAACGACTGATTAAGAAACTTTATCGGATCCTAGCGTTGGGTCTGCCAACAACATCTAGGCATGTAAAACGGCAGAGAACAATTGAGTTTCTGTAAGTGTTTCCAGCTGCATGTCACCTAATTACCTGCTACGCATTGATTGTGGTTATCTCGCCATTCAGGTTACTCAATTGAGAAAAACCTACTAATACAAAAGTGATAGTGTGAAAGTGTAATTTCTAATTATTACTTTTCTTTCATATTGGTGATATTGTGCAATTATTTCTGAATAACGTTAATAAAAGCTGGCAATAATATGACCCGTGACGTATAACGATACCTGCACAATCATTACGCATACGATGCAAATGCAATGAGCACAACAACAACAACAACAGTTATATTAAAAAATTTTATGAAAACTAAAGTCAGTCCGTGTGGCTATCCGGCTGATTTCCTTAATTTTTTTTTTAATGAAAAGTATTTAGACACAGATATGTCATCAATCATTGAAATTTACTCAACTCCCACCTTACTCAAATGCGATTCTTCTCTGTACATTTCTTATGGGACACATTCACTCAAGCAATTCGAATTCTCATACCTCCTCTTCTAATAAATGGATCTTCATCGTTTCACTCTCAGTAGACTCAGTGGATCAAGCTCTTTCTTTTGAGCTATTAACTAATAAAATTCATTGAGTTTGAGGAAAGTTATGCGTGCACAATCAACTTTGCATTCAATTCTTTCAAGATTTTTTTAATATCCTCTTTCAATCAAACCTCTATAACTAATGAATCAACGTAGGCTGTTGGCACAAGTCTAGGAACACTCAGTGGATCAAGCTCTTTCTTTTGAGCTATTAACTGTTTAAATTCATTGAGCTTGAGGAAAGTTATGCGTGCACAATCAACTTTTAATTTGCAACACGAAAGTTACAATAATTGCATAAAACATACTTTGTGTTGAATTGTGAATTGCCAAAAATTTGAATACCCTTAGGTGGCATACAAGGAGGTCTTTATTTCTTTGTGTTCAGCAAATTTTTAAAATGAAATAAACTTAATGAATTAAATAGATTAAAAACATTGAAAGAAATAAATTTGGACTCGAATTTCGAGGGCTGGGCTCTGCTAGTCTATATAATTTATGTTGTCAATTTTTTTCTAATATCTATACACGGAATGACAAATTTATGTACATACCACTAAAAACTGGTTGGGGGGTATTAGAACTTTTAATTTTTGTGTAGATATCACCTGAAAATGAATAGGAATTTTATTTTTCAACTGTTTCTTTTAACTCATACCCTCTGTCTGTCTATCTGTCTGTCTGCCACGGGACAACCCTATTTCCCCTTATCCAATTGGGGCAGTCACGCATAATCACGAATAGTCACGCACAGTCACGGAGTGCTTTAAAACCCATTTACTCTTATCCAATTGATCTGAAACTTGGTCGATAGATAGAATAGCCATGAAAAAAGATTAACTTCAAGATAGTTACCAAGGTTAAGAAAATACACACATGAAACACACAATGTTCTGTTCAAAAGCAGCCAACACATATCTTTATTTTCATATCAATTATGTGCGTTTCTAAATTTTCTACGGTGCCCAACACAACCATGACTGTGTTCGTTTTAATATTTCGTTATTTACACGAACATTTTTGTATCACATACTTTTTGTTTCAATCACACATAAAGCACACATTTTTGAGTGTTGCTTTATTTGAAGTTCATGTTCTGGTACGTGTACTGAAAAAAAACACTGAACATGTACAATAAACAGGTTCGAGTTCAGTTATATTTTAAGTCGTGTTGTGGCTCGTGTAGTGAGAAAAAACAGAACATGTACAATAAACAGGCTCGAGTTCAGTTATATTTTAAACACGACTTAAACACGACTTAAAATATAACTGAACTCGAACCTGTTTATTGTACATGTTCTGTTATTTCTTACTACACGAGCCACGACACGACTTAAAATATAACTGAACTCGAACCTGTTTATTGTACATGTTCTGTGTTTTTTTTTTTCAGTACACGTACCAGAATATGAACTTCAAATAAAGCAACACTCAATAATGTGTGCTTTATGTGTGATTGAAACAAAAAGTATGTGATACAAAAATGTTCGTGTAAATAACGAAATATTAAAACAAACACAGTCATGGTTGTGTTGGGCACCGAAGAAAATTTAAAAACAAACATAATTGGTATGAAAATAAAAATATGTGTGTGTTGGTCTAAGTTATGTTTGTTTACATATATGTACGAGTTTTTTATTCAGTGTGTGTTTTTTTCTGAACTCTGATAGTTACTCACATTCTAGCGTAGTCACGCACAGTCACGGATAGATTAAAAGCTCACTTCCCCCCATTCAATCGATCTGAAACTTTGTCAATAGACTTGCAGTGACCAAACATTAATTTTAAGATATTCACACATAGTTACGGAGTGATTTAAACTGTATTTCCCCTCATCCGATCGATCTGAAACTTTGTCCATAGACTTTTTGGCGCCAAGGATTGATTTTAAGATAGTCACGCACTGCCACGGAGTGATGTAAACCCCATTTGGTCCACAGACCAAAGATTAATTTTAAAATAGTCACGCAAAATCACACACAGCCACGGAGAGATTCAAAACTCATATGCATAAGGAAGGAAAGATTTTTAATAAAAACTTCATTTATATGGGTTAAATTATTTATATTACCCAAATAGCAAATTTGTAAAAACAAAATTAAAAAAAAAAAAAAAAATGGCTGTACAGTACACTCGCGGTAACGTAAACTAACTAAAACCAATGGAGTTCATGTTAGCGAAATTGTTCACGTTAGCGATTGTCTAATTTCATGAAAAAAATATATGTGTTTTACACGCTTGAACGTGAAATTCTTTTATGTATTATTATTTGCATTATTAAAATATAAAAATTAAATTATTAATTAAAATACATTACGAAACTAAACGAGATCACGAGAAGATATCCATTGAAATAAAATTACATAGCAAATAAAATTTCACATTACATTTATGCATTAAAGATATGCGTTATCTTTTTCTGCTGCTTTTTCTTTTCTACTAGCTGAAATATTGCTTTCTCCCTTAAGCGTCTAAGTACACTCATGTCACTTTGATCCACCATTGCATCTCCTGGCCATTGCAATGCCTTGTTAAAAATTTCAATTGCGTGACTTGCGGCAATTTGTTTTCGTTGCCAAACAAAATAATTTTGAGAATACAAACATTTTTTATATAAGGGGATTCCCTAAACTTTAAAAATCGAATTTAGTGTATTTCAGTGTTGTCTACAAGCTTAGAAAACATATGCAGTGACAAAAAATTATTCACGTTATAGAGCTTTCTGAGTTTGTTCACGTTACAGAGTACTCAACGTAAACAAAAGCTTGTTCACGTTAGGCGGTGTTCACGTTAGACGGTGTTCAGGTTACCGCGAGTGCACTGTATATGATTTTTTTTTTTTATACTTTATAGTTTGAAAATTAAAACAAAAAAATAATATAATAATAATTTTGGTAAATTCTGCGGAGCGATTTATTTCCTATCTGTTTCTGGTAAATTTGTTTAAAGTTACCACCTACTATTTTTAAATAACGGATTTTTATTTTTGTTTCTTCTACAAATTATGAAACTTGGTTGCTAAAGAAAATATTTTCTAATATATATCAAATAATAATATTATACATACAATCTAAATATTTATAATTTTTTTAAAGCAGGTTTCCTGAGTATAATATATCTAAATAACTAAATTTGAATTTTATTATTTATTTAAACTTAACTACTCTGGTTATATCTTTTAAAAGCTAACTGAAAAATATGACAAGCATTTTTGTAGTCGTACTTAAAGAAAACGCCATAAAAAAATTATTATATAAAGAAAGGTTTATTATAAATTGTATTGCATTAAAAAATATATATTTATTTTTTTTTTTTTTTTGTCGTAAACTAAATATTTATACTGTTCTCTTCATAAATAAAACTCTTTGTGTTAAAACTGTTTATAATTCCTTCTTCGTACTGCTTAGACTATGGTCTGTTTTAAATAAGATAAAAATGCTAATATGGAAATAACCTTCATGCTGCTTGCCTTGGAATTTTCCTCATTTTTCTTTTTGTACTTAAATTTTTTTTATAAAAAGGTAGAATACTTTATTTTTACCTCTACTGCAAGCATAGATAGCATGACCGTAAAACATATTACCTTAACTTAATCTTAAACGTAATACTTGACCCAGGCTGTCAATGGATATACTTAGTAATGCCCAACGTATATGCAAGCACATACATACGTACATCATACAAGTAACATATTTAAATATAAATTTAATTCTATATGCGAGGGTTAATTGTTAATTCTTCAAATTTTATATGATGACTAACTAGACATGAAACTAAATTGTTTACTTTTATAATAACGATTTATAATTATCGGGGAATTGGGTTTTTTTAACTACCTCTAAAAGAAGTAGTTTTTAAGGCGGCTTTGTACTAAATTGCAGTAAGTACAAAGTGACGAAAAATATAAAATTTCATACAAATATCTTTAACTTTTAAATCCTACCTCGTATTTAGAAAAATCTTTTGGAATTTTTCTTACATTTTGATGTCTAAATAAACCTGTACGTAACATTTTGTTGGATTGGACAAATAACTTAGTTTAATCTATATATAATTGTTTTACCATTCTTTAACTCTTTATATTACACATATTTTTATACACTCTTTTTACAATAAGATTTCTAACCGTTTATATGGACATTCGTAAGGTTGTTCATATAAAAAATTTTCTTATGCCTTATGGTATAACTGATAAGTTTACTCTGTTTATAGTCTTTTTTTTTTTAATCCATAAAAAATAAATTTAAAATTTTCCCAAAATTTATTTTCGCAATAAAATTTAGAAAATATGGTTAGCAGAGAGATGATATAAAATACTGACTATGTGGTGGGTTTTCACGCACAAAATTCCACCCAGTTTTAATTCGAATTCTTACATTAATATCTAATGGTTATTCAAACAATTTCAGAGCTCTTGCTACCGTAATTCTCCAATTATTACCAACGAATTCTTGCAATGCATACACTAATGGTGTTTTCTTTTCTGAAATAAAATCTTACACCTTTATTATGTACATTTTTTTAATGTTTACCCCACACTTTCAAGATGTCGTATTTTAAATGGTCAGAATAGAACATAAAATCACAACTTTGTAAAACTTTTGTCAATGAACAGCTGTTTTTTGATGACATTTTTCTTGAATATATTTCAACAAATAACACAAGAAGCCAAAGTCAAAAGGAAAATATAAATAATAACAATTAAAATGGAAATAGAAATGGAAAATTTCGAATATTTAATGTTTAACAATGAAAGTGATGAGGGCCCAAGTAATAGTAAAACAGTGCAGTATAAGTATATGAAGAAAATCATATAAAAATTATAGTAATGTACATATAAATATAACTATTTTTTTTAGTTTGGACAGATAGAGACATCCGGCTGTTACTGGAACTATACGGAAACTATTTGCCAGCAATTGGGCCAATGAAAAACAAAAAATGAGAATGGGATATTTTATGGAACATCTTTCAAAATCTGTTATTTTGTTAATCGATTTGTGGGTTTAAAATTACTGTCGAAGTTAAATATTGCTAATTCATTTCTTAATAAAAATTCATCGACAGGCATTATTGACAGGCATTTTTATTAATTTAAAAAAAATTAAATCTAACATAATGAATCTGAATAAGAAATAACATCATATCAATATTTAACTACGACAGTAACTTTAAACCCGCTCTTCGATGCACAAAATTACACATTTTGTAAGATGTTATTTATGAAAATAATTTGTTTCTATTTCAATGCAGTGCATTTTGTATCAAAATTGATTGAAAACTTTTTTAAATATATAATTATTTTTATGAATTGAAGCCATTATTATGTTAATTTTTTTATAAGTAATTATATACATTAATTTATTGTTGAATTAAAAAAAATTTAATTTGCTTTCTTCATTGCTGCATTTCACCAATATCTTCAGGAAAATTTTCATCCCTATCGATACGCATGTTGTGAAGAACACAACATTTTAATACACTAAATGCAGTCTCGACACGTGTTCTGAAAAATCTTAAATTATAATTTTTAGTCAAATCGCTCATGTTGCCATAATTACGAAATGGTGTCAAAAGATATTCCATTGAGGGGTATGAAGAATCTCCCAGTAAATGATAATCAGGAAAACATAAACACTGCAAATCTTTTCCTATAAATGATAAATTTAATATCCTAGGGTCGTGGATTTTGCTGGGGATTCCAATGTATACGTCTAGGAATCGTAACTTCGAACCACAAATACCCTGCATGGTTATTGAAACACCATCATGCCTGTTCTCAAATGTTGAGCAAATTTTATTTTTTGGTGCCCTTACTAAATATAAATGTAAAGCAGTTATTAAAACTGTTTTAATAAATTCTTGTCATAGCAATAGAGATTATCATACTTTTTCAAACTCTTTCGCAGCAGCTTCTTTTTCATCGTCTGATTGAGGACACTTTATTGCTTCCGGCGCTACATCTTCCATAATGAATTGTAAAACCTTGTTGAAGGAATTGTGAAGGTTTGACAATGAAATGCCGAAAAGGTTTGCCACTTTTCTAAAGGTGGTTTTATTCCCACTAAACATACAAAATATTACTTCTTGTATTTTACGAATTTGGCCAATCTTATCACAAAAATGACAAGATATGGGTGTCAACAGTTGACTGTTGCCTTCCTCCCTGGTAGGATCGCTTGAAATAACACTATGAACATCTCTAAAAAAGAACAATGGCACCTTCCTGACTAATACGCAAATTCTTCTTAAACTATAAAAATAAGTATAGATACATATATTAGAAAAAGGAGTTATTGTCCTATGAAATTAAACGTACATCAACTTCAGAGCATTCATTAATTACGTTCTCCACAAATCATTTCACTCGCGGTTGTGGATTTCTTCCCATGATCATATCATATATTTCATCATCAGATGATGATAAAGATGAATCTAACAACTCATCTAAAAATTTTTTAGCACATAAAAGCGTAGTGATATTTTCCATGTTAATTTATTTTAAACAAAATAAAAATTTAACTTATTTTCATATCTTCAAACAAATACACATTAATAAACAAAACAAATGTCAGCTGTTTTAACGTGTGATTCTCACCCTCTATATTTTTAAAGTGCGAAAGATGCAACATTTTCACATATTTATAGTGCGACATTTTTAGAAAAGAACACGCTACCCTTTCGAAAGGTTGACACTTTTTTAGAAAAGAAGACAATAAGAGAAAAAAGTGCGAAATGGGTAAAACATGCAACATTTTTTGTCAGAAAAGAAAACGCCATAAGTTTAACGAACAAATAATGAAAATATCAGAACCGTCAAGTTGGTGTTTAAAAACTTTTTACAGATATACACTGCATCTTTATTGGTGCTTTAACAAAAAAATTTGAAAACAACCAGTTGGACAACACGAACTTTCTAAGAAATATACTTTCCTAACAAAAGTTTCCTATTCAAGAAAAGGTTGTTTTAAGAAAATTTATTTGTTTAGAAAAAATACTTTTTAAAAATTTTACTTTTTTTTGGAAAAAGTTTTCTTTAAATAGTATGTTTTTATAAAAGTTAAGCTTCTAAAACGAAAAAAAGTAATTTTAGAGGCTAGGAGATCATTTTGAAAGAAGGTTTTTTAAGAGTTAGAAGATCTTTGTTAAGAAAAGTTGCTTAAGAAAAGTTAAGTTTTAATAATTGTAATTGTGATGAACATTTACTGTGGAAATCAACCATATACATAAAAAAGCCTATTAACCCATTTCCAACCAGTGGTCGAAAAATCAACCAGTGACTTTCGAATTTTTTATAAATTAGCGGGAAACAGTTATAACTTAAAAATAAGGCAATTCTGGTATTTTACACCTTTGTAAATCTTAATAATTTTTCGATTCTCCGGTAACGCAAAACTATTTTTAAACAAAAAAAAAAAAAAAAATTAAGCTCAGAAAAAATTTTAAAAAAATCCAAAACACTATTATTCCTAATTTAAACTTGTATGAGAGTAATAATTTAAATCAAAAATAATTTGAACGCGTTCGCTGTATTTTTTGCTGGCATATGTGAGATTAAAAAACACTCGTCGATTTTTCGCCCACCGGCTGGATACAATAAACAAAAATGCATTGTTTACATTTTTATAAAACAGCTGTAATTGACACTTTGTTTTAATTAGTTTTATTGCTTTGATCTTAGTTATGTTCTAGTTCCTTTACTTCAGGTTAAGTGTTCGCAAAATGTATCGGCAGGAATATACCACGCAAGCAGAAATAGAACGATTGGTCAACGAAAGTAGTGATGAGGATGAAACCTTAACACTTATTCGTAATGTCAAAAGTGTTGACCTGGTGATGTTGCCGCCGGATAGAGTTGATGAACTAAGCGATATAGAAGATATCGATGAAAACGAGCTAGTTTTAAGCGACCCAAGTACGATAATGCCAGGTGAAGTTGCCGGTAGCATCGAGGTTATATGTGATTTTAATGATTGCAACACAACAAGCCTGATCGTGCCGACGATGATGATGTTTCCCACGTTGCCGATGACTACGGTAATAAGCCGGCCAAACGACCTAAGAAAGGCACTAAAAAGAACGCTTTTCTTGCCAAGTGGACCAAATCAAAGTAGTTCTCCTTTTCGCGGCAGCCGGTCGATGTTGAGCGCGACAAAATTGTGGAGCTGTTCGACAAATACGGTATGTACCTATATTTGTTTATTGTTTGTCTTTTTCATCACATGCTCACATTTTTGGACTGAAATGCAGGCAATTATTCGCCGATTGAATTGTTTGAGTTGTTCGCCGACAACGAAATAATTGAGTGGATAACAGCGTGCACTATTGACTATGCGACAATTGACATGAATAACAACTCGTTTTCAACGGATGCTGCTGAAATTCGACAATTTATTGGCATCCTGTTTATAACCGGATACAATACAAGGCCGAAAATTGATAACTATTGGTCGACGAACCAAACATTGGAGTGCCCATTGATTCGTGCAACAATGCCACGCAATCGTTTTGTTCGTTTGAAGCGCTATTTCCATGTCTGCAATAATCGCGAATTAGATAAAAATGACAAGTTCTCCAAGGTGAATCCATTGAACGATTTGATGAATAAGAAGTTCATGCAGTGTGGTTTGTTTTCTCACAATTTATCAATCGACGAACAGATGATAGCATACTTCGGCCGCCACTCAAGCAAAATGTTCATAAAGGGAAAGCCGATCCTTTTTGGATTTAAGTATTGGGCTTTATGTTCAGCCGAAGGAAAAATCGACCACCCCCTACAGGCTTAACCTGATGAGATAAAAATAAAATCTTAAAAACAAACATTTTTATTTACGTTTAAAGCACATGTACGAAGTTACATTGATTTCTACCGAGTAGTTTAAGTGCGGCTGGAAATGAGTTAAACGTAACATTCGAATAAAAATTCTGATGGATCATGGTGTAAATCAGATAAATGTAAATCAGATGCATTCGCTCTTTACTTATGTAACATTTTCAGCCCTAATGTTTTAATAGTTTTGAAGAAAGAAATGAAATACTCGAGTTCTTAGATTCACCATGGCAAATGGACTTACCATTTTACTCCAAGTGAGGTCAAAATTGAAATGTTAAATAAAAAGAAATCAGCTGGCTACGACTTCATAACTGCTAACGTTGTAGCAATTTATGCGATCCATATTGGGATTAGATCACTTTCCATCGAAGTGGAAATGTTCAGAAATTATAATGATTTCAAAACCAAACAAACCAGAAAATATGTTATCATCATACAGACCCACAAGCATACTTCCAACATTATCTAATATTTTTGAAAAAATTTTGCTGAGAAGATCATCAGTTTGGCTTCCGTCATAAATAATAACTGGTGCCCTCAAGAAAAAAAACATTATTGCTCAGCAATATTTCTCGACATACAACAACGATTTGATAGAGTATGGCACCATGGATTACTTTTTAAAATAAAGAAAGTTTTACCGGCTCCATTTGACCTCTTCTTCAAAAGTTATCTCGCTGATAGAAATTTTTGTGTTAAAACTAAAGACGAGCGATCAGGGATATTCAAAATTGAAATCGGTATATCTTAGAGAATTGTATTTGGCCCTATTTTATACACTATTTTCACTGCAGATCTGCCAATCACAAACAACGTTATAGTGGCTAGACATGCAAATGACACTTCTATAGCTGCAACAAGTCACTGCCCAACAGGGGCCTAACTATTTATTCAAATAAAAATTCATCTCCTCAAAAATGGCGCACCAAGTGGAATATAAAAGTAAACTCCGATAAATCTAGACATATCACTTTTGCTTTAAGACAGGGCAATTGCTTTACAGTAATCAAACTGGTCCAGTACTTTTTACTCTTTTTAGCAATGATCTCTGTTCTGTTATTCAACACTCTAAAATTCTCTTATACGCTGATGATGCCAAACAACTTTCCTCTCTTCAAAATTACTTTCAACATTTTTTGCCACAATCCGATTTAATAAATTTTTGTGGATGGTGCAATGTAAACTTTATGGAGCTCAATATAAAAAAATGCTACCATGTGTTCTTTTACAAATGTAATAATCTACATACTACATATTTTGTGAGTGAAAGTGAATTGGAATCCGTTGATACATTCTCAGATATTGGTATTTTATTAGATCATAGATTAAGTTTTCGTCCGCATATATCTTTAGCAATAAACAAAGCTTATGGCGTTCTTGAATTTATGAAGCCATGGAGTAAAAAATTTTTTGATACATATGTAACCAAACAGTTATATACATCCCCGGTTCGTCCCATCCTGGAATATGGCTCTATAATATGGGATCCGTGTTACATTATTCATATAAATTTCGTCAAATCTGTCTAGAAACAATTACTTTTATTCTGTCTACGTGGACTTGGTTGCAACTCCCGTGCTTTACCTTCTTATGAATCCAGACTTCCTCTAATCAAGTTACCGACACTGAAAATTCGTGGAGCAATGCTTAGTGTTTCCTTTCTACTCAGTTTATTCCATGGCGGCATTGACTGCAATTACTAGTTTTGTAGAATTAAAGTTAATACATAAAGATATGAAGAAATTTCTAAAACATTTTAATAAAAATAATTTTTTCACATTTCGGATGTGATTTATTAGAATATTTTTTGAAGTGAGTATTCAGTCATGAACATAAAAATTATTTATAGAATTTTAATTACGAACTAAAAAAGAACACAAAATAAACGGGTCAAGCTAAAGCAATAAATTGATTTTATATTTAAATCAACGCACTAATATCCTGCAGAAATGCATCTTTGTATTTTAAATACATATGCATAGATTTACTGTCGGTATTTTGGGTTCGTTTTATTTGTATGCATGTTTATAATTAGTATTACTAAATATATTAATAGACAATACACACACGCATCGAAAGATAATGAGTCGTCTATAATGTGTGTATTTACATGCACCCACGCATTGTCAGACATTGGGTCTTCAATGATGTGTGTATTAATAAAATATTTTTTCCCATAGTTTGTTTTCCATGGTAAATAATTACTTATAAGTATTTTTTTAGTGTTAACAGTTAGGTATCTAAGCTAGGGCAAATTGTAAATAAATAGAGTTCATTTGAAACTAGTAAAGCGAGAAGTTTGAGTTATTTCCCTGTCTGGAAAAAAATAGTGAGAGACCGGTAAATATGGTGATGTGGTATGCAATAATAAGGTCCATAATTTTAAGTAGATGTTATTATTATTTTTTATTATTTTTAGTTTTTAGGTTGCATGTAAAAGTTTTATGTTGACAATTTTTGCAAACTTATCTTTAGTAAATTGTATTACTTGGTTTTTATGGTTTTGTTATTCCAATCTCAGTACTAATAATGTTATGCTAATTTGGAAATAAACATTGAAATTTAACATAGTGAAAACAAATATGAAAAATCTCATTATGTACATAACAAAAAAATTGTTTACATCAAAACATTAATTTTAAAATATTTGTGTATACGTATATTAGGGCGGGTCGATTTAAAAATCGCCCAAGTGACAAAGAAAATCGTATTCTAGGGATCAAAATAAGAAACTTTGCCCGAGAAACCATACCTCTAAAACGAATTCTGATGTCCCGACTTTTGACCTGTCTGTCTCACTTTGACCCATTTAGAGCACCCCAATCGAGTCCAAATGTATGATCAACCCCCACTAATTTTGGAGAGCCGACCCACCTATGCCAGTGGCACACCCCCTGGAGCCCCCCATTTTTTGTTTACAATCGGACTGACTATGTTTGATTTAATATTAAAATTAATACTCATACGTATACGTATCTTCTACTCTGCTAATAAATAACAATCATATGGCTTGAATAACATAACATAGGTTATTCAAAAAGATCGAGCGGATGAGGGTAAATAACTTTTAGTTCACTCCGTGACTATGCGTTACTCTACGTGACTACCCCAAAATTAATCTGTAGTCACAAAAAGACTATGGGTCAAGTTTCAGATCAATTGCATGAGGGCGAATGTGGCTGCCCCATGGCAGACAGACAGACCGACGGGTCAAATGTCGGGACATCAGAATTCGTTTTAGAGGTATGGTTCCTTGGGCAAAGTTTCTTATTTTGATCCCTAGAATATGATTTTCCTTGTCACATGAGCGATTTTTTTGCCTCCCTACAAATCGACCCGCCCTAACGTACGTATATTTGAATATCAAACAAAATTATTTACATTGACAAATATGGTCAGATCTTTTTTATTCCATAATAAATTTTTGTTGTTCATTGGTTGAATGATTTAATCGGTTCTTTAAATTTATAAAAGAAAATTATCGAAATTATTGCCCAATTGTTTGCTTAAAAAAATAATGTATTATTATTAAAATAAAACATTTGCACTCCTCAACTTAGAATATTTGCCAATGCCCAGGAGTAGTATTATGCCAACTGCTCTCAAAAATAAACTGTAAAAATTTGGGGAAAATCACACAACATTTACTACTATATGAGGTCAAAGGTCAAATTTTAGCAAGTCGTATATTTTTATTAAGAATTTTAATTTGTTTGTTGGTTTGCTCGTGGATTGAGATGGAACTGGACGTACTTCTTTCCGACAGTGTGGTAAGTATTATTCAGAAATATTTTTTGAGAAGCTAACCCTTCCGTATTCTCGAGGGTCAAAATTAATCGATTCATTTAACAACTATAAAACCTTATATTTAGTATGTATTTTTTTTCTGAAATTTTAATCATTTAAACAAACCTTAGTATATTTGATAATTAACGCCATTTATCTTAATTTAGTTTTTAATGATATAAAAAAAATTATTAAAGTATGAAATGCTGCTCAAATATTGAGAAACAAATTCAGTTTACCAATTATTATGGACAACAACTCGTGCTAGATTTAAAAATAGCAAATTTTAGAAAAAAAGATAAGGAAGATTTTTTGAAGCTTGCAAAAAATACAATTGAAAAAGTTTAAAACTCCCACCATCAAATCAGTTGAAAGCATTTAGCGTTTGATTAAACTGTGTTCATGTGATTAATGATTATTTCCTTATTTTGTTTTAGAAAAATGCCAAGGCAGGAGATCTATCTCATTGGTTAGTCGAAAGTCCAATTAACTGGTAGTTAATAACCTTCAAAAGCAGATAGCCTTAGAGTTCTGTTTTATAATTCAAAGACTGCTAATTTAGATATGAAAGTAAGTGGATGTTTAGTGTTAAAAAAGTGTTAAATTTTTTGGGAGAAGGCACGACTTCCTGTTCAGAAATCTATTAACCCTTTCGCTGGCAAGGACGGAATATGCCGTCAAGCACATAAATTCTAATGTGACACGATGGCATATACCGTCATTTATATCGTAGTCTTACTTGATAAGACAGCTATTTTCGTTGCCACATGCGAACACTTATTTGGAAATTTAATTCTTGTGTCAATATAAAAACCAAGTCTTACGTCTCTCTATACCACACAAGTTAGTTTTTTTTAAATTTTTTTTACGGTTACGTATGAAAAAAAATAGGTCTAGGAATAACAGGACCGTGAATGCTGTCTAGTTTTCATATTTTTTCAGTAGCTAATAAAATGTCGAGCTGTAAGTACAAAATTTTTAACTGGAAAAAATAAAATCAAATAAAATAAAAAAGTTTTTGAGAGTTATAGTGTAAATGCAAAGGTAAGATTTCTTAGAGTAATAAGTTCGAAATTATTTTCTGACTATTATATATTTATAGCTGCATGAATGGTGGATAGATTTGAGGCAAATTGAGAAAGAATTTTAAAACTGTTCAATGAGTGCTCCGATGACGAAAATGTAATTATGGTATCTGATTTAGAGGAAAATCCATTAAGCGATAATGGGGAATTCCGAAGCGATCCTAAGTATGAGCAATCAGATGATGATATTTTGGAAGACTTAACTGGTGCAGGCGTAGAATCTCAAGGAAAGGAGGAAGTTGTTGCAATTCTGTTAATCGTGAAGAAGATGCCGATTCAGAAGAAGAGGAAGAAGAAAGCGATAGTGAAGTTGACTCCATTGTCGTTAAGTAATACTAAAGAAATTCCAGATTTTAACTTTGATTCGAATAACTGTGGTGCTAAAATTGATATTGAGAGAAATGCAACTCCTATGTAAGTTTTTGAAAAAATATTTAATTCTGAAATTTTGAAGCATATTGTAAATTCTACAAATGGTAAAAATCTTTGCACAACTAACAGGCCAAAAACAAGGGTTTGTCGTAATGCTACGTTCAGACCAACTGATGTAGAGGAAGTGATAAAACTTTTTTAGACTCTGCTTGCTACAGGTACAGATAAAATTACCATCAATTCAAAAATGTTTTTCTTACAGTGTGCTGTATTATCATCCAATATTTGCAGCTACAATATATGGGCGCCGCTTTCAGCAATCGCTACGGTGCTTCTAAAATTGATGATACTGATATACTTAAGAAAATTGGTCCTTTAGTGAAACGTTGCTGAGCAGTTCGTTGGTACAAAAAACTTATGTTTAATTTTCTTGATATAGCAAAAAGATAACTAAATTTAAGAAGATCTTAGAAAAAATATGCTAGATATGCCAATAAAAATCCAAAGTGGAAAAGACTTGGTATTCAAAGGCCCTACTTACGGTGGTGTTTCCAATCAAAATCAACAAAATGATTCAACTTTATATGCAAATAATTACATAGAAAAAATACCTGTACCTGAAGTAAAGAAACGGAAGAGTACTTCTGTAAGATGTAAGAAACCTTGTATAGATTTAAAACTTGCCCCATGCACCACCTCTTTGTATTGGTAAATGTTTTGAATTATACCATAAAAATTAAATAAAAAATATTTTATTATTCATGTTAATTTATGTTGACTGTATTTTGTGTGTTTAGTTTCGTTTATTATGTTGAATTATATTTAGTATAAATTTTTTATGTTTGTTTCAATAAATTTTGTTTAAATAAATAAATTGCGACAAATACCTTCATTGCACTTAAAATGTTTTTTTTTCTTTCTTTAGACCGTGCTGGCTTTTGCTGTCATGTCGGCTACAGCCGTCAAGGAACAGGACGGCTATGACAGTCGAGAAAAAATTATTATAGTACATGGATGTTACTAAAGAAAACTCTAAATTATTTTGGTCTAACTCCAATTTAACTATCTTAAAATTGAGCGAGATATGTGTGTGTGTCAATTTGTGAAATATCACTTTCAACTACTATCAGCGAAAGTGCTAACGCGGAGGAGAAATTGGTGATGTTGTACAATGGGTGAAGAAATTTATCTAAGCATAAAAACAAAGACTCAGAATCATTAAAAAAAGTGCAGAATCATTAAAAAACATTTTTGATATTGCCCACATGGACGCATTGATTCTCATCAAAATTGAAGAGGATAAAATATTTTTTATTAAAAATGTTAGAAGTAGATATCAATATTTAAAAATGTTCAGAAAAGCGTATAAATTGTCAACTACGAAAAGAGCATAGAAGACAAATGTCTGGGAAGCACCATAAATTTCAAATGATAAGTTTATATTGTCTTGAAAATCATAGCTGGGTCCGCACTTATTATATAAAAGAAGTGTCTAATTATACGAGTACAAGTACTGTTTTGTAGAGCGCTTTACAATTAAAATGTTGATATTTGCCCAAGGCAACCATTCTCACAATACTAATACATTCATTGAACTGAATAAAATTTTCTCCAATATGAAAATAAAATATTTTTATTATGATTAATTAGGAAACGCAGAATCGAGAACCGAGAACCTAGGCATTCTGCTGTTTCTCAAACAATTTAAAAAGGATGGGGAAAAGGCCAACTAAAGAAATACTAATACCGAAACTTTCTACTATTTAGATAAACTAAAAGTAAGTTCAAGAGATTCGGTTCATTTATGGGTAGCAGCTGTACATGCAGTTGGGCTAAACACTTTAGAACATATTATTAATCGAAATTCTACACGCAAATAAAGAAAGATTTTTAGAAAAGCTAAAAGCGAAAAAATTAAATCAAAATTTACTTAGAACCCTCAACCATTGACAGAACATTGGGATACCAAACTTTTACACAGTTTAGCACGAAAAACTAAAAATCGTCTTGCCATAATAGCTACTGCTATAGATATTGAATATATATAAATATTCTATTCCTGGGATGCAGACATCATATCTATGATATTTTTAGCAGCTGTGTTCACGGAAGCAAATGTTGGAGCATCTACTGGTTCGGAAAAAGTAATGGATTGACACACTCAAGAATGAGTGAAATTTCAGCAGGTAACAGAGATAACATTAGTTTTACAAATGGGAAAGTATCGGTAGACTTTCCACGTAATGATTACAAAGAATTATTTGATCTAATAATAATATCCTTAGGACGAAGTCCTCCTAGATATATTAAATTAAAAAACCTAGTGCTTTGCATTTAGCCAGATGGATGGCCAAAGCCTTTGACTATTTAAAAGCACTTAATTTTTGAACCCAATTTTCTGATATAACCGAAATTTAAGTAAAAAGTTTAATCGAAAATGCTGGATTTGGTACTAAATGTTATTAAGGTAAAGCAGGCCAACGTCATCGACTTCTTAAGAAATTTAGAAAAGTACAAAAAAAAATTATCAAAATTTCTTAACCATATTTATTATATGAATGAAGAATTTATCTGTTTCACTTTATTCGATGATGGAAATGATTTCGAAACTAAAGTCAAGCTTGCTGCGAAGATTAGTTATAATATTTATCAGGAAGATAGTCAGGAAGGGTATCTGAAAAATCTCACGATTAAAAATCATTTTTTTGTCGTTTCACAAAAAAAAATTATTCTTTTTGGACGAATTGTTCCCCAAGAATTTTAACAAAATTTAAAAGAGAATTAAGATTTCTGCAGATTTTTCCAGAAGAGATCCAGACGAAAAATATAATTTTTAACTGGAAAATTGTAAAATACTGCGCCGAAAGAGGAATTAAGCTAACTGAAGAATACCATAATTACAAAATATGAGAATTAGAGGCAACATTTACTCAAAGTAACAAATAATTTTATTATAATTAAATATAATTTGAGATTAACATACAAATTTTTTTTCTATTTTAGGTTGTACAAAATTATAGACACCAATTATCAACGGAAGTTTATTTACAAAATGTAAGAAGTTTCATCAGAAATATTATATGAAATAGTTTAATACAAATTACTTATATGATGGCAGTAACATACAATGCTTAATGTTTAAATTACATTTTTGATCCCAGCGAGAGTGAAGGGTTAATTAATATTATTTTATTTTCCATAAATATTTTATTTACCAATTTAAGATTATTTAACAAATTTTTCCAAGTATTAGGTTTGTTCAATATACATTTAAAAAAAATGGGACTGAATATTACCAACAATACATGGAAGAACAAATGTTACAGTTTTCATATGAATCCAAGAACAAACACATTTGTTAAAAATTCTTCAAGAAAATACAGAATTTTCTAAAATTTGACTTTTGTCCTCTTAACGACAGCACTTAAAGTTGTACGATTTTGCTAAAATTTTCATCAATTCATTTTTCTTTACCAATTGGCGCAATATTCCACCTGGGCTTCTATAAAATTAAAAAAAAATATTTCGCCCATATACTTCAATGCCGCCCTAATATATATATACATATATATATACATATATATATACATATATATATATATATATATATATAGATATACACTTTTTTGTGAATAAAGTAAAACAAATTTCCAAGTATATGGAAAAGTAAACGACTACTAACTAGTATTTGGCAGTTTAAAAAATATAAATGCTAAGCAATTTATTTTCAAGTCTAAAGACACGCAGAATACATTATATCAAAGCGCATTAAATGTTAGATTTGCATTACTAATCATCATTTAGTTTAACTAACTTTTTTTCAGTTTTTCTTCCAAGTTAACTAGTCAAAATTCTTTACTTCCAATGTAAGTTTAAAGTACTTGGAACAACTTAACTATTGTTTGAATATAGTTATTTACTAAATGCATTTTCGAACATCATGAAAAAACGAATTGAGCAAATCCATTAAAAAAGTTTTCAAACTTAAAGTTTACTATTTTAGACTGAAGTGTTACAAAACTTTTGTTATTCTATATTCAACAAACAGCATATATTCAAGTTATATTCTTATCACAGACACTCATAAAACTTACACGCTCTACGTATAAAAATCAATGTTTTGGAATGCAAAGTTTTCAATAAGGTATGGTTATTGTAATCAAGATAGGGTGCTCAATTTAGAAATAATATTAACTGATAATTTATTGTTCGCGGAAGTAATATAAGATCCGAAGAGTCAGAATACCAAAGAATAACATGTACAATGAGTTACTAAAATAATTTCTGGGTCCAACTATTCTGCAATTATAAAGGATCACAGGAAATATGTGGCATTGTTAATGACTAGCATTTCAGTGACTGATATTGACTTCAACTATGGAAAATTCCATATCAGGCTTTCAGTGCTTTTTGGGGTAATATTTTGAGCTTTTTGCATGGGAAATGTTGGCATCGCTGCACAGTGGCTGAAAATCGGTTTTCATTGACTAAAATTCTGTAACTTTTGAACCGATCAAAATATTTTATAATATTTTTTTTTTTTGTATAGACATTGAGTTAAGCTATTAATTGAAATATTAATTGAGCACTTTTTAAGGCATTCTGGGTCAACCTTTTGATTTTTTTTTTTATAAAAAATTTCATATTTTTAGCGAGAAGGTCCCTGGGGACCTTTTTCATTTTCAAACTGAAATTACTCCTATTTCCGCCAGGATAAGGTACCTCAAACGTTACCCCGTTTTCCAATAGAATTTTGTCAAAAATCGTTTAAAAGAAAACTCAAGGTGATACGCCCAACAGTTTAGTCTTTATTGAGGTTTAAAGGTGAATAGTACGGGAGCGCATGACAAGGTCGGTAGGGACCTTGTACAGAAATTACAAGAAATCATTAAGACATAAACTTTATTTTGGCTTCTTTTTAGCTGTTTTATTGTTTGAACACATTTTAAACGAGTTCTTCGAATTAAACATTTGTTTTATTACCTTCTAATACTAATCTCTATTTGTTAGATATACGCGGATGTTCAAGCTAGAACACAAAACACAAGTAGGCAACGAAAAGGGTATAAATGCGGTTATAGTTTCGTAAGCAGCTGCTTTATTATTTGAACACATTTCAAACGTGTTCTTCGCAAAAAAATATTTTAATTTATTCATCAACACTTTAATTAATAAGCAATAATAAAATAACAAAACAAAAATTTTAAAATGTCTTTTTCATAGAAAATGTCATATCAACAAAAATAGGTCCCTACGGACCTTGTCATGCATTTAAGGGTACCAGAAGTGTTGCTAGACGGAGAGTTAATAATAATTAAAAAATTTTTGCAATAATGCAATTTCTTATAATTTTTGCACTCAAAATATTTTTACACTTTAAAAAAAAATTGTAAAATCAACTAGAAAATTTTTCTGTTATTACTGAAAAATTAATAATTTTTGCTGTCAAATTTGTTGTTTTTAACCAAATAAATTTGCTGAGCTTTAGCGCAATTATCCTGACTTTGATATGAAAGTAAGGGTTTTATTTTAATCTTAATCTTAATCTTTTATCTTTTAATCTTTTTATCTTAATCTTTCTTAATAATTAAAACATTTAATACATGTGTGGGTAAAGAAACCTTTTAAAAATAAAAACTGCAATAGATTTTCATAGCACTTGTAAAAAATGGAGATTCTCTTTGTTATTATTTTATACTAATACTATGTTTTTCGTACTTAAATAACAACGACAGGCAATTATATTTATTATTCGGTTGACACAATTATTTATTGCAAATATTCCATATTTTGTTCTGTGTTGTTTCTGTTCTTCAGTCATTTTTTGACGTCTTCATCTAAATCCCGATGTTCCATTTTCCATTGATTTAGAATACTGGAGATGAACGCATCTGACGTTGCCATAATATATTAAATATATCTTCATTTATGGTATTTTGTGAAATTTTTCTATAAAATCTTTAATCGTTATTTCCTTTTTCCTGAAATTCCTCTTATAGAACTCCTAGTGGCTCCAAATGATATTTAATGTCATCTTCTCCATGATAAAGAATTTTGTGAACCGTTGCAGACATATTTCTCCATATGTATCTGAATAATTTTATTTGCGACTGTTATGGGAGAGATATGTTATAGGAATTGAGTTTGTATTCAAATGTCACTTTCTTATAAGCTTTTTATAGGCCACCATACTATGTTTCTAAGTAAAATAAAAAGATCAGGTAATGTATGATTTCTTTATAACTTGCATTAGCGCGTTGATAGGTAAAATAAAAAGGTATAAAAAAGTATAATAATAAAAAAATCAGTTTACAAATGAACTAGAGATATGTTATAGGAATTGAGTTTGTATTCAAATGTCACTTTCTTATAAGCTTTTTATAGGCCACCATACTATGTTTCTAAGTAAAATAAAAAGATCAGGTAATGTATGATTTCTTTATAACTTGCATTAGCGCGTTGATAGGTAAAATAAAAAGGTATAAAAAAGTATAATAATAAAAAAATCAGTTTACAAATGAACTAGTTGTATTGACATTCTTACTTACAAATATATAAAAAAGGTGCTGTATCCTGTAAGTAGATATCATTACTGGTAATAGAACATATAATGACTGTTATAAGCTATAAAATATATAAGCCATGAAAAAGAACCGCAGGTCATTACCGATGATAACTTGCGAATAGTAACCATTTATATTTAATAAAACCAAAAAAAAATTACTTTTATTTGAAATTAAAAAAAAGTTGAGTTTGACAGAATGCCATGCCCACAATTAGAAATAGTTGAACCTAATTTTTTGGCTACCATAATTCTGATATATTAGCTAAGAAATGGCGTTAAAATTTGAAAAATCGTTGAAAAAAAATTAGACTTTTAGTCAATGAATTCAAAATAGCAGCCACAGTGCGTTGCACAGTGCATCATTCCGTAACTTTTGGACTGGAATTTTTATATGCGGTTTTTTGCTGTTTGGTAGGAGGGACCTTAGCTTTTAATTATTGCCATAAAACGTAAATATCGATCGATGATAAAAAAAAGTAATGGAGGATTTGAAATACGTTTACAGTTTTAATTGAATTTTAGTACAGAAGTGAAGTGTTAATGGTAAAAAAAATGTTAATTTTACAAAAATTTTGCTAGCTAAATTTTTTCAGAACATGCTAAACATTGGCCCCCGTAAAGTTTTTAGTCCTAATGTTCACAAGAGCCAAAGGTTGGCTTTTTGACAGAGCCTGACTTATAATATAATCAATTAAGCAGCGAACGTAAAATTTACCTGATATTGGTTCAAGATAGGAATTTCAATGAAAAAGTTGAATGTTTCTCTTTAGTTAAACATTTTTTTTATTGACTCTTTAAATATTTCTTTATCAATTTTTATTGTAAATTTATAAAATACATAAATTTTTAAATCAAGAAAAATTAACTATATAAAAAAGAGTATTACTTTTTGTAAGTGTACTGAAAAACTACTTTAAATCAAACAATTTTAGTAAATATTTCATAGAAATAGCCTTGATTTTCGTTTTCTAGAAATTGCTTTTTCGTCTAATTCACGAGATGTAGTCTTCTATATATGGATCTGAAGTGCACAACAAAATAGTGATAAGGTTTTTATTAGGGCAACATCTGGACATTTTTCTTGTGTTGTGCTCGCGAAAGAACCTGTACTCTTTTTTTCTTTTTTCATACTCTTCTTTAGATAGATCTCCTATTGGTAGCATATTATTTTGAATTATTTGTTCCTAATGATACAAAATTTTATGAGCTATGGATGGCATATATCTCCAAGAGTATTCTTCGTTATAATGTATAGCTGTTTTAGTGGCATACTCACCAAATTTTTTTGCATTTATCTTTCTGCTGCGTCAAGAATTGTAATACGATTTTGAATCATCTGATTAATTCATGGCCTACACCTGTGATAGGTGCTGCAGTTTCTGGATAAAAAACTCTCCTTGTAGTATTTCCATCATTTAAGTTACTTTCTCCTTATTTTGGTTGGTCGATTCTGAGTTATGTGTAACTATGTTTAGTAACTTTTTTAATAAAGGTTCAAAATTGGGACTTTTCCACACTTTACGTTAGTTATTAAGTTAGTTATAGTTGGGTTCCCACTTGTGGATTTTAAAAAAGTATAGGATTTCAGCTTTAAATAAAAGTAACCCTGAGACAATCCAGAGCTTTTTTAGCTTCTTTAGAGCTTTTCGTGTAAAAAGTCTGGTTGTCAATTCCAGTAAGTGTGTTTCTTGTTTTTAAATATTGTATTATTCTATCCTTTTGGTATTTTTGTTATTGTTTATTTTGATGCATTTGGGTTTTTTCAGAGATGAGTGCGTGAGTGATTTTGATCACTTTAACTCACGTACACAAAATTTTATCACGCACAATTTTCAGTATGTAAAAATTTGTTAATATATTTAGCAAAATTCAAGTTATTAAAATGCATTTCAATCACGATTACAAAGGATTTACACACGCTCGCGAATTTTTGCTCACGTACTAAAAATTTCGTAAGCGAAAGTTATAGCCACCATATAATGTAATCATGTAATTTCAGTTATGTTAATTTTGTTTTATATTAATTTAAACAAAATGATAATTTTTAGCATAAATCCTACACACATGTATTAATAGATTCTTCTCTCTATGATGACGGTTGATTTAAGAAAAAAAAATGTCTCACGCGCCCATCTCTATCCTTGTTTTCTTTTATTTGGCTTTGTTTTGTATTACAGTGATATGATTAGTTGTTTAAAATGTCAAGTGTTTTTAAGTGTTTAAAGTGATTTGCATCAAATAAATTATTCGGTATTTGTTAAAGGGGAAATCGAATAAAACTTTTACATTCTTTTAACGGAATCACATCTGTTAAAAGGCACGCCAGCCGTACGTTCTGGTGACTTCCACGGGGATTTTGAATAAAACACACAAGGTCTTAAAATTGTATTTGACAATGTGTATTTCTATTAAAATTCATATATTAAATTCAAAGTTAATTATAAAATCATAATTAAATAATAATTTATGATACATACTTTTTGGTATGGAAACCACCAGGACTTTTTGTTATAATATATCTAAGTGCAAATAAGTTTTGCTCCCGAAAAGTGCGCAGTGCCAACTTGAAGGTTATGCAATTAAGAATGAAAAAGTGGCAAACAACGCGCGTGTTCTTTAGCAAACCTTATTGTCAAATTGTTCGTTAAGTTTTACAAATGTTACAATCTAAAAAATTTTCATCGTAAATAAATTAATTAATATTTGGTGATGCCAGATTGAGCATAATAAAATAAATCATTGGGATTTTGGATACAGCGCTAACAGCATCTTTTTTAGGAACAAGTCCCAAAACAACTTTTATTTCTCGCCGAGAATTTTAAAATTTTATGAAAAATATGGAAGCAGATGAATGGAAGGGCAAAATTTATATTATTGAAATGAAAGTCATTAAGCGTATTTACCCCTCCAATATAAAAGACTTTGGCCAAAGATTTTAGAATTTCATTATCGACTTTAAAGCTCGATATAATAAAAGTCATAAAAACTCAACGCTTCTTGAGCTTAAACAAGGAATGTTTAGACGCTTCTATCTCGTTTGTCCCACCACCGAAAAAACGAGGTCGTGGGGAACTAACATTTGAAGACTACTGGGAAAACTAAAGCAAAGAAAGGTAAAAGTATTAGATGTAGCATAGAGATATCCGTGGTTTTGTATGCCTCCCACTTTCCACTAATTTTTTATTCACGAGCCGGAGATTATAGAGCATGCACTTTTACCAATTGGAGAATTATCGGATGAAGGTCAAGAACGCTGCCCGTAAATGCAATTGAAAAAGTCCAATGCTGATATTTTCAATAGGTTTCTTCTAAGCTCTGGCCCATTTATATCTAGCATGAGCAAGAAATAAGAGCAGAAAAAAAAATAATTTACCAACTTCGGAATTAGAATAATTAGTATCTGATGCAGGTTATAACAAAGATGTAGTTAATGAAGATAGTGATGAAGAAGGTGTTGATAATAACAATGAGGATAGTGATGGCGATGATGAGGATTATGATAATAATGATGAAGATAATGATGACAGTGAAGATTATGATAATTGGGATAGTTATGACGAATTTGATAATGCAGAGTGACACAATTATTTTAATACTGTTTATTAAAATTGTAAAATAAAACCAAAGATTTCACCGAAAAGATTTAATTTTTTTTTTATAAACCATTCTTTCGTGACTTTTTTGAGATAATTTTGTATATTTATGAGATTTAGTGAAAAACATATATTCATTATATATATTTATTATTTAAGTTTTTTTTAAATCACATTAAGTACGATCTAATTTCCAATGTGATTTATACATTTATCGCTTTTCATTCCAAAATTGCAGTTAAAATAATCTAAGAACTTTTTTGCCGAAAAACTTTAACAGGTTAAAACAAATTTTTTTCCATTTTTTTTCTAAAATGTTGTGTTTTTAGGTATTTATGATTAATCATCAATAAAAACTCAAAATATTTATAAACTGCGGCTACCCTGAATTCTTTGGTTTTTCTGAAATAACCGCGTATGTCCATTTTTGTCAGTTTTGAGCTAATTTTTTTTTTTTATATATTGACCATTTCTGAGCTTTTCTTTAAATAACGACGTAACTTAAATGTTTATTAAACTAATTTGCAGCACTATCGACATATGTCAACATACGTTTGATCGATGACAAATTATTTTCTCAGAAAACGACACATAGCGACATACGTTGTTATTAATGAAAAAAAAAGTGCAAAATAATTTTGGATTATTTTCAAGTTTATATAAAAACATGTGTATAAAAACAGTATATAAAAACATGTGTGTTTATTTCTGTCATATTTGGTCACTATTATTCTTTATACGTTGTTATATTATCATACTAAGTCCCGTCAACTTTTTGTTGACGAGCAAAAAAATCAATTTTTCATTTATTATGTCAAATTATGTCTATATGGGTGGTTGCGTTTGTCAACATAAGTTGTTTTATCTGCACACACTTTAAGTGTTATCTACATATTGTTTTATTCATCCTTCTCTAGGATCTATTCCTCTGACCATTTTTTGACTAAAAATTTTATATAAAGTATTTATTGCCCATATCTACAGGGCTGTTAAATAAAAAGCCCTAAAAATTTTATATCGAGCCCATAATTTCAAATATAACGCTTTTTGGCTCCCCTGAACATTCTGATTTTATGACATTCGCGGTTATTCTAGAAAACCACATAATTAACGCCACTTTGAGTACCATCCAACCCACTGTGCGCCGCACAGTGGACCATATTTTGAGAAGCCGGCCAAAAATCATTTTTTTTTTTTGTTACCGATTTTAAAGTTATGTTATTCATTTGAAAGTAAATACTGGTGTACCTCGGGAGCCAAAAAATTGCGACTCTATCTCAACTATATCACAGCGAACAGGGTCTTCGAAAATGGGCTTTCTCAGTATTTTGCTAAAATTAAAAATTTCTTTGTAAATTTTTATTTTTGAATGAATGTAACTTTTTTGATTTAAAAGATTTTGAAGTGAAATAAATTTTGTATAATTTTCTAACTTCCATACTATTAACGTTGAAAATGTAAAATCACTGAATCGTTCCGAAATTTAAAAAAAAAAAAAAAATTTAAAAAAGGTCCAAATTTTCCGAAAATCTCCTACTTAATAGAGCACAACTCCTGCCAGTCAAAAGCAGTCAGAAAAAATCTTGCACTTTTCTATAGTTCGAACCCTCCCCTAGACTCCTATACCCCGCCAGTTGCCACCCGTGTGCACCAGAACAATTTTTCTGACCCAAGGTTAGTTGGTTAGGATATATTAAGTTTGAGGTGATGTTTGTAACTGCCAAAAATATTGGACTTTTATTCATCTCTTATTATACGGATCGACTCAAAAACACTTTCAGAGTCGATTAAACGATGTCCGTCCGTCCGCCTGAGTGTTATGAATACAAAAGTTAGTCGTACCGGTGCACAGCGGTGTATTTTTTTGCGTGTCGGTAGAGTTGTCAGGAGTTGTTATATACTTATAAAAAAGGGCTTAGACATAATGCGCTTAATTGTTACAGGTACATTTACATGAGTATCTTTCAAAAACATTAGTAGTTTGAATTAGAGTTATATAGTTTAAATACCCGACAAAATGGGAAACAATTGAAATAACAGATAAATGGTAAAAAAAAAACTATTGCGACATAGCCCTTTAAGATATGAGCAGGTATGCTTCACCTTTTAAAAGGGGTTAGGCTGTGGGTTTTTTATGCTTCTGAAAGTGGTAATAAAAGATAAAAATTTGTAAATGGTAAAAAAAAAAATATTGCGACGCCCTTTAAGATATGAGCAGGTATGCTTTACCTTTTAAAAGGGTTAGGGTGTGAGTTTTTTATGCTTCTAAAAGTGGTAATAAAATATAAAAATTTTTGTTTTACATAATTGCAAAAAAGAGTATTTATAACAATGTTTCCACAATTTTTACAATTTGTGCAATGGCTAGGTACTATTACAGAGATCTGACAGATATTTATTTTCAACGAAATGATGTAGACGATGTAATTTTGCACATAGTGAGCAACGACTTCTTTAAGAATTGTAACCTAGAATAGATTGAAATGCACAAAGGAAAAATTATTAATTTTGCATCGAATTTGAAAAGATGGTACATTGAGTGCTCTCATAGCAAGGCAAAGATGTACAAACGTTACCAAGATTGGTTAATAAAGGAACTTATTTTTGAGAGTACAGCTACAATTGCCAACGAAAGTGGAAAAAAGGGTCGACCAGCAAAACCGATTGACGGATGTAGTGAAAGATCTCGAAGGCGCAAGCTGGAGAATATCAATGAAGAAATTTCTCAAAGAATTATTAAAGATTCATTTTTGCACAAAATTCAAAATAAAATCAAAAAAAAATTTAAATAATTGAAAAAATAGTAGAAGCGAGCCCAAGGCGCACAAAGAGGATTTTGAAAAGCATTCCTACACCAATTGAAGATAAGAAATTTACGCCGGAAGAAGCGTTCGCCCTATTTTTGGATTTGAAATTGACCAAAAATTAATATAAGGCGTTGCGGCAGCGAACCAATGAAAAGAATTGTGGGACTTTTCCAGAGTATCGAGATTTAGTTTCTGCCCAAAAAGAATGCTTACCTTCACAATATGCTATTAGTGTCACTTCAACATCAGAAGAAATAAAATTGCAAGATCTCCTTGGACATACTGCAGAACGATTGCTAAATACGCCTGATACTGATCATTAAAAAATATTGGTAATGGCAGCATTACTTAAATTTCTAAATAGGGATGTGATGGATACTCTGGTCAGAAACAATACAAGCAATTTAGTGCCGAAAATTCATCAGATGCTAATTTATTTATGGTATCTTTCGGTCCATTGCGCTTGACAAAAAGGTATAGCGTGTTAGAGCCGTCAAATAGTAGAGCAACAGAAATTGATACATGGAAAAATGAAATTCCTTCTTCAACAAAGTATTGCAGACCAATAAAATTTGCATTCAAAAGGAAACCAAAGATGTCATAACAGAAGAAGTTTAAAAAAAAGAAATCAAATTAAGGAACATCAACCAGTAATATCTAAATTTGATGACCAAGACATTGAAGTACATTTTAAAATGTGTCTCACAATGATTGATGGAAAAGTTGCACAAGCTTTACCTGGAACAAAGCCAACGTCAAGCTGCATTATATGCCAAAAGACATCAAGTCAACTAAGCCAGCCCCCAACAGAAGACGATAGTTTTAAAGAAGCCTACGAATTTGGAATGTCCCCTCTTCATGCTAGAATACGTTTCATGGAGCATATTCTTAAATTGGGTTATGATTTGGAATTTGGTGCATTAGGCGAAACAGTGAGAAAAAACAAAGAAAATTAAGAAAAAACAAAGCAAAAAAAAAAACAACTTCAACAAAAATATCTACAGCTAGGCCTCGTAATCGACCAACCAAAACAAGGGGAAGGAAACACAAATGATGGCAATACTGCAAGGAGATTTCTTTCCGATCCGGAAGCTGCAGCATCTATAACAGGTGTAGATCATGAATTAATAAGACGATTCAAAATCATATTACAAGTTCTAGCATGCAGCAGAAAGATAAATGCAAAAAAATTTGGAGAGTACGCCAATAAAACAGCTATACTTTATAATGAAAAATACTCTTGGAGATACATGCTATCCACAAGTTATAAAATTTTGTACCATGGGGAACAAATAATTCAAAACAATATGATACCAATAGGATGTGTATCTGAAGAAGCGCAAGAAAAAAGGAACAAAGACTACAGATTATTTCGCGAGCACAACACAAGGAAAATGTCCAGATATTGTACTAATGAAGACCTTATCACTATTTTGTTGTGCACTTCGGATCCACATATGTCCAACTTTCGTCAAAAATGGAAAACTACCTCTACTGAATTAGACGAAGAAGCTAAACAACTTCTAGAAGATGAAAATCAAGGCTATTTAAATTGGTTGATTTAAAGTACTTTTTCATTACACTAACAATAAGTTACACTTGTTTTTATATAGTTAAAAAATTTTCTTGATTTAAAAATTTATATATTTTGTAAATTTACAATAAAAATTGTTATCTATACTTCTATACTAATATTATAAAGAGGTAATGTGTGTTTGTTTGTTTGTTTGTTTGTTTGTAAGGGGTAATCTCCGTAACTAGCCATCTGATCTTCCTGAAATTTTCACAGAGTCTTACTGCGGATATGGGAAGTGCTATAGGCTATAATTTTTTTAATATTTTTAGTGGGCGTGGCACCTCCCACACAAAGTAAATTTTTAATATCATATACATATATTGAGTACCATGACAGGGAGAGCTTTGCAAATTTGTGTGAGGTCACCTATTGTTAACATTAGTATCCGCGCCGAAAATGGGCCGGATCGGAGAAGTGGGCGTGGTACCTCCCATACAAGTAATAATTCAATGTTATATATCTCGAGTACTATGATAGAGAGAGCTTTTAAAATTTGTCTGATGGCACCTATTATTAATGTGAGCAGTCGGACAAAAAATGGGCGTGGCACCTGCCATACAAATAAAATATAAAATGCCATATATCTGGAGTACTGTTACAGTGAGAGTCTTGGGACTTTGTGTGAACCCATAAGTTATTCATATGATTAGTTAGACAAAAAATGGGCGTGATCGGAGCAGTGGGCGTGGCACCGCCCGTACAAAGTAAATATATGATATCATATAACTGGTGTACTAAAAGAGGGAAGCTTTGGCACTTTGCACGACACCATCAGATCTTAGTAAGAGTAGTCAGACAAAAAATTGGCGGGTTCACACCAATGGGCGTGGAGCTCCCCATGCAAAGTAACTATTAAATGTCAAATATTTGGAGTACTGTAAAAGAGAGAGCTTTGTGGCTTTGCGTGACCCCATAGGTTCTTTGTGTGATTAGTCGAACAAAAAAATGGGCGTGATAGAATCAGTGGGCGTAGCACCGCCCATGCAAAGTAGATATCTAATATCATATAACTGGGAAAGGCTCGACATTTTGCACAAGTCCCTCAGATATTAATATGAGTAGTACAATAAAAATTGGGCGGGATGGGATAAGTGGGCGTGGCACCTCCTATATCAAAAATATGATGTACTACGAAAGCAACAGTCTTTTGACAAGTACATTAGTTATCAATGTGATTTGTTGTGGAAAATATATTGTCAAAATCAAAAATCGCGAAAACAAAAAACATATTAAAAAAAAAAGAATTAAAGAGGTAATGTGTTTGTTTGTTCGTAGGAGGTAATCTCCATAACGACTTATCTGATCTTCCTGAAATTTTCACTGATTCTTACTGCGGATATCGAAAGTGCTACAAGCTGTATTTTTTTTAATATTTTTAGTGGGCGTGGCGCCTCCCATTCAAAGTAAATTTTTAATATCATATATATAAAGTACTATTATAGAGAGAGCTTTGAAAATTTATCTTAGGTCATCTATTATTAACGTGAGTAGTCAGACAAAAAAATGGGCGGGATTGGACAAATGCGCATGGTACCCCTATACAAACTTAATATTAAATGTGATATATCTGAATTACTGTGTTAGTGAGAGCCTTGGGACTTGCGTGAGTCTTTTCGTAACAATTCGGAAGGGGGGGGAGGGGGAGGGTGTAGCGAAGCGCACCGGGTTACATCTAGTAAATTATATTTTAACTCGGGATCTTTCAAAAAAAAAAAAAAAAAACAACCTTTGGCCCTTGTGCACAATAGGACTAAAAACTTTACGGGACCAAAGTTTGGCATTTTCTGAAAAAAATTAACTTAAAAAATTGTTAAAAAGTATTAGTTGTAAAATTAACTGAAAAAAACATTTTTTTACCTTTTTACACTTCACTTTTATACTAAAATAAACCACAAATGAAAATGTATTTTAAACCCTCCGTAACTTTTTTTGTTTTCGGTCGAGAATTACTTTTTATAGCAAAACTTAAAGGCTAAAGTCTTACCTACCAAACAAAAATAAAACGCATATCAAAATTCCAATCCAATCAAAAGTTATAGATTTTTGACCGCCTTCTCGTCAAATGGTCCACTGTGTTCCACTGTGGTCCACTGTCTCAAAATATAGTCCATGATATATGATTAATTTTTTTTACAAATTCTCACTTATACGTGTAACGTATTCATATAACTAACTTATTTGATTTTTGTATCCCTTAAAATATGCATTAATTTTTCTGTGGTTTTATTCTTCAAGTCGACTTGCATTAAACTGTAACTAAAAAAAAATAAATAATATATTACAAAAAAATTAATACGCATAACGTAATCTAAATAAGCAATTAAAAATAATTTTACTTTATATATGTATCGTTATTTATGTGCTCATTTATCGTTATTTATGTTATTTATGTGCTCGTTTTTAGAATTTTTACTGCAACTTTGTTGCAATGTTTTACGTAATTTTTTTCATTTTGTTGGAAATTAACTTATTTAAAAGAATTCTTTATTAACTAAAAAAAATTTATGTTACGAATTTAAACTCGCATGCTTTAATTTAATGCGAATTTAAACTCGCATGAATTTAAACACATGCTACTAAATCATACATTTCGCATAACTGGTAGTGGGAACAATATTATGTTATCAAGATATCATAACCATTTCAAATACACAGCATTAATATGGCTTAAGGCTTAACTTTGACAAAGGCTTATAGCATACATGCTGCACATAAAGGCAAAATTTACACTCTAGGTTTAATATATTACTATAATTAAATGTGATTAATAGATTAAGAGAATTAGTGACTGTGACATCTAAGCAATGACAGAGCATGTATACTGCTTAAATCTGAAAAATATAATACATTTAAGTTTTTGTAATTTACAAAAAACACTTTCCAAAAAAATAAGGAAATAAATCAATTGGTTAACTTCCGCTAAATTTTTCGGATAAAATGTGAAATCTATAAAGTGCCTTTAATTGCAGTTTCCCAAGGTTAATGCTTATGTACTTCTAAGTCCCATTTCTTCTCATTTCATGATACTGTTGTTTATATGTCCCTATGTCCCTATGTTTTTCTGTTTTTTTTTTTTTTTTGCATTTATTAAAATATCATTGTGCAAAGAAGCAAATGCAAATAAGACTTGGTTTCTAAAATAAAAATATATTTTTAATGGCCATTTTAATACAAAATCAAACATGAGTTTGTTCTTCATGGGCAACGATATGTTCTATATCAAGTGTAATAATAAATAATATTTTTTTCATTTTTGCGCTTTAAGTAGTAAGAAACTAGCAAGAGAACTAAATTCGGCTATGCCGAATAATTTTTACCCTCCACTATACTAAATATTATACCAATTGGTAGATTAATTTACTATTTTAATACAATCTCTTATAACTCACCGTAGGATTTAGGATACTGTCAGACCAATTTTGAACTTAAAGACGAACTATATCAACAGACAGATTTTGAAATTAACTCACGATTAGAGGAAGTAAGCCCCTTTTTTGGTATTGCAGACAGTAACTAATTTAATATACCAAATGGCAGCAGACCGAATACGATTTCTAAAACCTTCGAAGGTATAAAAATTCACAAATTTAAAACAACATTACAATATTAATAACAAAAAATACAAGCTATGTGTTAAAGAAATAAATTCAGAGTTTAGTGTACGCACTGATTTGTAAAGCGGAAACAAATCTGACACCATTTCCAAAGATCGTCCTGCACATATGCTTGTGTCTGTTAATTGCAAACATGCACCCAATGCCGCAAAAAATATTTTTGGGCCTTCCTAAATGGTGCAAAAGAGTCTCTTCAGGAGGAAAATTTATTTGAACGAAGACGGTTAACCGAAAACCAATATACATATGAACTTAAAGGGAGAAGCTTTACCCGATAATTTGGAAGAAAAAAAATACCAATATTGAAAACATTACACTAGAGATCCCTCGGACATTATTCGTTGGTGGTAATGGTCTAAAGCGAATGTATGGAAACCTTCCACTTTCATTATAATACCTTAACGTACTAAAGCCCACTGATTATTTACGTACCCAAAAAAAAAACCTTAATACCTAAAAAATTCTGACACGTCCCATGTGAAGGATATCGCGACAATTATTTTTTTTACTGTAAAGGGCTTCCCATGAACCGACATAAGTAAAATAAAACAGAAATATTTTCCGCAGTTTAAATCAAGGTTTTTATCGGCTAAAATCGCGGTTTTCTTTTATTCGGTATATACTCGAAAAAGCGTTGACACTTTTTGGAAAATGGGAAAAACAAATAACGCACATCGTTTCCAGGAGCCTTAAAGCGTCACTTCTCAAACTTCCACTGGACAAGCCGGGATATACTAACTCACTCAGTCAGTACGCTAAATCAAATGAAAATGAGTATTTAGATACCCGACAGGCCTTAGTATGTACTTAAAATATAATTTTTTGTTATATGAAAATTTTTGTGTGAGGTGAATAAAAAGCATATTAAAATCGGTATGTTCGATATTTTATTCAGAAGCGACCACGCACAGTGGCGCCATTTGAGTTTTTTCGTTGCAAAAATCATATCTTTTGAACCGAATAACATAATTGAACAGTTTAAACAGCATATGATAGATAACTGTTCAGCCAATGAAATGAGCGTTTGGAAAGGGTGCTGCGCTTTGCAGGGGCCTACTTATGGGTTATCAAATTTAAAATTTGTAGATAAATCAATTTTATGGTAACTAAAAAAAATTATTTTTAAATTTTTTGATTGTTTTTATTTTTTTTTCTTTAGGGTTTTATGTTTTAAATTATTACCCAACAAATTAAAAAAAAATTAATTCTTTTTTAAATTTATTTTTTAAATTTTCTGTAAAATATTCATCACAATTCGTAAGAGAAGGTATATTTAAAAGACTAATCATTTCCAAACTATAATTATTTTCTAACTCTATTCGTGACTTCACATGCCGCAGGGAAGAAATAAGTGGATCGGAAGATGCTGCCAACATGTTAAGGAGGTCCTCATTTTGCCTTACCCTTGAAGCTTTGAATGTGTTCTGCAATCTATATTTTTTATAAAATTTGTTAAGAGACTCCTGTGCTTCTTCAGAAAGCTCTCCAATTGGCAAAGACTGGTACTCAATTATATCTTTGCCATGCGCCAATATTTTATGGACGGTCGGGGTCAGCTTCTTCTGTGGATACATTTCTGCTGAAAGAGATGCATTTTCGATGCATATTCTTCATATTTTATAGAATTGACATTTTCTTTGTAGTTTAAAACATTCAAGATCGTTCCCAATCTTTTCACGATTTGATTGTCAATTCCAGTGATTCTAGTTACTGCCTCATCATTTTCAAAAAATTTCCTAGAAGTGTTTCGATCGTTTGAGTTACCGTATCCGTGCTTGGGACAGTCTACTTTTAGTCCAACTTGTTTAAAAAAATCATCCAAAGTTCTTCTGACTCTTTTTGCAAATCGGGCATGACAATGCTGAGGTTGTTCCTGTCAGTTCGTTTACGACTTTTCCGTCAACCATGGTCAGGTGGAACTCGGAATTGCATTCAATATATTTTCCTTCTCCAAGTTGCAGCTTTGTAGGCTTAATCTTGCTTATTTGTTCTTCAATGTCCTTCACCGTGGTCCTTATGAGTTCTGCCGATTCCCTTGCAAACTGAAACATTATTGGTCGGCAATAATGCACTGATGACGGACTTGGATTTTTCCAGTGTAGGGAAACATCAGATTTTAGCCGCAAAGGAACAACAGATGCCATAAATATATTTCCGTCCGATATTGTAGCGTCATCGGAAGATATCCTTTGCTTACAAACGCTTTGTCCGGGTTATCCATCGCAGCCCCATTTGCTGATCAATGTCAGTTTCTCAGGAAGAATTTTCACCTCATTTTCAGGAAGATTCTCCAACAACCGTTTTGCTGTATGGCTCATGAGATCCTGCAGATTGGCTTTCACAGAGACTTCCGTAAACTCCGTATGCAGTGGTCGTGAATTAATTCTGGCTTGCGTAATATGCTTGTATCTTGGTAAAACGTCAGCCCCGTGTCGCATCAAGGATGCCCGCAGTATCTCATATTTTTCTTTGGAAAGTTGTAAGTCCATTAACCAGGCCAAGGCTTCTTCGGAACCATACTTTTTAATGTGTGCGTTTGTGGGCGTGGGAATGCTTTCCTTAATCCGTTTTAGTCGCAGTGGGCTTGCATCAGCAACAGATTTTGTAGTCTGCGACCTAACTCCTTCACTATCCTTTGTATATTTAATAGATAGCGCGTCCGATAAATGCTTCGTGGTCAAGTCACTGGTGGCATCGGCAAGCCAGTCCTCGTATTTGGAGTTGAAGTTCTGAATGGTTCGATTAGATTTCACCCATTTTGCCTTAATATTTGCATATATCAGATAAAAATTATTTTTTATAATTTCGCTTCTCTCAATATTTCCGTATAAGCTATCAAGTTCTTCTAAAGCAGCTTCCGTGAAAAACTTTGGTGTGGTTGACCTTCTAAACAGTTCAAATAATTTTAAGTTGTTCAACGCGATGTTTTCAGTACTTAAATTGTTTAACGCCATGGTTTCAGTACTTGTTGCGCCAACATTCTTTCGTAGACTAATCCAGGCATTATGCTTATTTTGCAATATGCTACCATGCCTAAAAATTTACCTGTTCCCTGCATTCATACGGATTTAGGCTGAATTATGCAATTTTGATATTATGCTCGTGTCTAAATAAGATTTGTGCCTTCCTGGAGGGACCATAAGTTATTATGCTTATTTTGCAATATATAGGCTTATGCTAGTATGCCTAAAAATTTACCTGTTTCCTGCATACATGTGGATTTAGGATGAATTATGCAATTTTGATATTATGCTCGTGTCTAAATAAGATTTGTGCCTACCTGGAGGGACCATAAGTCAATATTGTTCTTGACCATTTGTACTCCAAAGTAATTTTTAAGTGAGGTGCGTACCTGCGAATTTCAATGAGTAGTTTTTTGTGCATCCTGTGTCTGTAACAGAATATTGGGAGTAGACTTTGGCAGAGGCTCACAGGTAGACAACCGACTTAAAATGCAATTTTCAAACTATTAGATCAAACTACTCTCAGTCAAAACATGTAAGGGATGCACGCCATACAATTTCTGCAACCATGTCTTTTTAACCCTTTTCACCTCTAGAAGCCAAACGGGCACGTACGGGCAGATAAAACCTTTTGAATTATGTAAAGAAATAATCAAAGAACATGTTTTGCAAATATGGCAAATATAGAAAAATATAGATTTTTTTAATTTTCCGTCAAATTTGAAAAATAGTGAAAAAACGGAAAGTTTTTAAATAGTGATTTACCAGGAGAAACACAAAGCAAACAGTTAATTTTTTTTTGTCATTATACATCTAATAAATACATAAATCAACACAAATAAAAAATAAGGCGATTTGTTACCTATTTTTCGTGATATTACACCTGAAATCGCAACAAATTTACTAAAAATTGTGCGTTTTTTTGAAAACCGAAAGTCGGTCAACTTTTAACGGTTATATCTTCTAAACTAAAAATGTGATATTATTAAGAGTAGCATATTTGAAATCACTGAGAAGTTTCCTATAACATGGGTTTATTCAAAACTTCATCGGCGCACATGAAAATTTTGATTTTTGCAACCTCGTTTGCTCTACGGGCGCAACTGTGCGACGTATATAAAAAGAGCTTACTGAGCCTTAGCAATCTTTAGTTTTTCTGGTGCAATACCAATTTGATAATCCAGAAAGCAAGGAGCATGATTTAAGTTCGTCTTGCACTTCAAGCACCCGTAATTGGGTTTGCCACCACATTAGGGGCAACTATGACGAGCGTTTAGTTTTCCACTGAAATTATCTATACGATCAAGATGCATTGCCTGCTGCGTACGGAGGATGAAACTTTACCTGCAATAGTGGAAATCAATTTTATCCATAATCGAATCACAAACCTTCATTCGGAATTCGAATTGAGACATCGTTGTCATCTTTTCGTATTTTCGACAAAGGCATGCATTTACGCATTTACCATAGCCGCGTCTAATGCATACGTTACCCCTTCTTGTCTACATTATAATTTCGGTATAGTCATATTTTTTCTATTTTTATCTTGTATGTATAATACTCTTTCTTTTTCTTTTGTACGTACATACATTGTGTAGCTAATTTCGGGGAAAAACTCATTTCCGCTGTTGGTGAAGGAAAGAAAATGTCAAAAAATCGTGCTTTGTTTTTGGCAGTTATGACAACGAGAAAGAACGCATATATACATTTATTAAATAATAGGGCACACGCAAATTTTGTTCTAAATTTTGAGCGATGTTTTTTGCTAAATAAGTCAAAGTGAAAATATCACTCACAAGATGGCCTGTCGGGTATTTAAATACCCATGCTATATCTCGGATGTCCGGGCAGATATCAAACAAATTATTTTTTCTTTCTACTTCTGTGGTCGATCACGAACACATATCAAAATTTTTATCAAAATCATACTCGCCGATCTATAGGCAGTTCTTAAAAGGGTAATGCTTTACCGAGCTCACAAAAATTTGGATATGCCCATTTGAGAGGTCTTTAAAAATTAAAATGGGATTTTGTGGAATGTCAGGGTCCTGTGTGTTTCCCTCCTATGTAAAACGAATAAACGTGAAACTTGAGGACAACCGGATAAAGAAAAGTTCCGCGGAAAATAGTTTGAAAATTTCAAGTGTATATATATAGGGAAAATATGTTGTTTTTCAAACTTTACAAAAATTGCATTTTTTTTTATCGAAAAGTTGCTATATGAATTGATTTCAATATTAAATTATATTTTTAAAAAGTATAATTTCAAAATGGAATAAAATCCCGCCAAGATATAGCAAATGCCCCATTATTATCAAATTTTCTGGGTGAATAAATTTTCTATTTTTGATTAGTTTCACAAATATGGCAAAATCTTGTTAAGATCTTTAGAATTGTCTAAAGTGGGCTTCTAAAGTCATTTGTTTTAAAAATAAATAAAAGACTATTTCTTCATTCGACGTTTCGTTAGAGATTCCCAACATCTTTAGGGATAGTTTTATTTCCCAACCAATAATTAGGGTTTCATTTAGTTTACTAGAACAATACGATATTTCTAAGTATTTAAATTTGTTTTAAGTATGCCAAAATTCAAAGTTTTCCATCGGCAAAGAAATTTTTAGCATGGCAGATTTGCATATTTGATTATTTTATTTTAATCCGTCACATCTAAAAATTGAACAGCTTTTACAAAATATTAGAATTTTTTGAATAAATTGTTTGTTGCTAGCTTGGCGTCATATGTGAACCTAAGTACAAATAAGTTAATGATTAATTCTTAATTTTAGATACAAAGTATTTTGAAAGACTTCTTTTACTAAATATTTCATAAAAATTTAATTTTTCTCGAAATACATAAAAAAAATCCTTGTCACAAAAATTCTAGCGGAGGGATTCACCTAAAAGATTATACGGGTAAGCTCTAACATGCATTTAACAAAACCTTAAAGTGGCAAATACATGTTTTTAAATTTTATTAAAGAAAATTTTTTAAATCTTTAAAAAGGAGTTTTAAAAACCTTATCAAAAAAATTACCAACTTTCGGTCTTATTGCGCAATAGTTAAACATGGTAATAAAACAATACTCCTTATGTGAGTACTTGTAAGAATAGAGAACAAAAAAATTATGGCTTTAACCAATTTCTGAAAGTTGAAAAAAGTTCTGTGAAATTTCCTGATCTAGCGTTTTTTTTTTGGCACAATAGCGGTCTAGGGCTTTTACTAATTCTTGGGGTTTGTGACCCGGTTTTGAAGCTATACAGCTTTTCGAAAAGACAATTTAATGCTTAAGTCGACTTATGTAACAACTTGCTGAAAAAGTTAAACTATAGAACGAAGTTTTCGTAAAATCTGAAAAAAGTCACATTTTCTCCATACAAATGCACTTGAAATTTTCAATCGATTTCCGGCGCAACTTTTCTTTATCCGATTGTGCCCAAACTTAAAATTTATTAGTTTCATATAGAACAGAAACAAACTACACCCCGACGCTCCCCAAACCACCATTTAAGAATTGTCCGTATCACGTATGACCACGCTAATATCCGTACATTTAATAACTACATCATTTTGGTTAAAGGTATTTTTGAGATGTATGTAGTACTTTTGTTGCTCCATAACAGAATTATAATGAATGTTAGGAGATGATGTTTTCTCATTTTAAATTCTAATCCATGACACATGAAATTCTAATCCAAATCCAAGTTGTGGTATTGATAACCAACATATTGCGGTGGTGGTACAAACACTGAATCAAAGTAATTTTTGTATAACGTAACAACGTCATTTTTGATTCCGGTATTTACGGTAGTCATATTGCAAACTATATTTATGATTGATTTCCACAAATCAAACCTATCCAACGTATCTTTGACACCGTTAAATATATAAAGCGATTTTCCACCATCGAGTACAAGAACACCTAACTATAACTCTCTTCAACGTAAGATCAAGATCATTATGTAGATATTGTTCACATTTGGGTTATATACGTTTAGTATATCAATTAGCTACTATTGACAAATATGTTCACCATCGATCCATTTGTACCAGCGGATTCCAGTGCTCGAAATTCGAGTGCAATTTCTAGGCAGCTTTATTTTTCAACTTAGCCAATTCACAAACCAACACTTTTATGGTTTATTACATTTATGAATGAAGATAACAAACTCATTAATAAACACATTAATATTTTTAATAAAACACACATAGCATATGTATAATTTTGTGTATGTGTTAGTAGCAATTTAATCAAAATAAAGGAGAAAATTTGAAAATCTGTAAATCTGCAAAACGCCTAAAAAGAAATACCTTTCAAATAATATACGTTTGGTCAAAATCAAGATAAAGCGGTAGACCAAAACATCGGTCATAAGAAATCGCCTAGCCTATTAATATTATAGATATAGCATGTTAAATACGCAGTCCACATATAACAAACAATGTCACTAAAGTTTGGTCTATGTTTATTTTATATGTGTGTTTTACCTCAGCGGAGTTAGAACTATGTAAGACCGCCTTTCTCGGAATTTGATATTTAGGGCATTTTATAATCAGTTTACTTCGACTATATTTTTCCATCTTGAGTGAATAATCTTATAACAGATATACTCCCTACAAAATTTATTAAGGTTTTATACTCAATTAAATCGACGACTTAGTCGGAAACAATTTATTGTCTTAAAACTAAAACTAAGCAGCTCCTTTTTTATATTCCGAAACCAAATGATCTTTGAAAAATATTAAAATTGTTTCAATGTATTTTCCCTCTACTTAGTCGCAATCACACAACATTAAAAACAAATATTTGTAAACTTCTTTAGTGTCCATCAAGTTGTTTACTATAATATCATAAGTCAACAATCTCTTCTTGTTGTTATTTATACCCTATACCATAGCGTGTGGTATAGTGGATTTAAGCTGCCTTTGGGCTTAAGCAAAAATGTAGCAATATAGTCGAGTAAAGAAAAAGCTTCTTTGAAATTGCAGAATATTCAGGTTATATTATATAAACCTATATGTTGGATTTAAAGTCAATCAAGGCTCAAATAATCCCACGCATCTTGGTCGGGTTAGTGTTTTTAGTTCTTTTATAAGTTTATAAGTTATCTGTCAAAAAAAAAAATATATATATATATATATATATATATATTGTTTACATACTTTAAGTCTAAATAGGTACCTAAACCAGATTTCTGGTATCTATAATATTAATAGGCTAGGCGACACCTTGTGGCTGATGTTTTGTTCTACCATTTTATCCCGATTTTGACCAAACGTATATTATTTGAAAGGTATTTCTTTTTAGCGGATATGCAGATTTACAGATTTTTAATTTTTTTCCTTTATTTTGAATAAATTGCATTTAAAAATGTTACTAAGCCATACATAAAATTATACAATGCTATGTGTGTGTTTATTAAATTTGTTAATGAGTTTGTAATAAAAATGAGTCTGTTTTTTGTGTTGATTTGTGAATTGGCTATACTTGATTAGCATACTGTTAGGGTCTTTATTTAATAAAAAAATAAAATTTCCTAGAATACGCGATCGAATTTGAAGGGCTGGAATCTGCTAGTTAAACTAAATCGGTTTTGTTTTATTTATTAAGTATGATTTGGATTTAAAACCCATTTACAATACCTATAATTTAGGGTACTTTATAATAAGTGTAGCTGTCTTCTTTATTTTATCATTATAAATGTTATTATTTCTAGCTTCAACACGTTTCTGTTTTGACTTGGTTTTGGTAAAAGCTGTAGTAACATTTCAGCAATGCTTTGGACATTTTTTGCAAATAGAAAAGGTTATTATGTCAAAAATGTTTTAGTAGTTTATGAGACAGTTCACCACTGAAATGTAATAATAGAATGCTTTAGAAAAATGTTGCCTTTGCTTAACTTTAAACATTTATGAAGATTTCAGTTTTCTTTTTTTAATATTTAAATATCCTTTACAATTTTGTGATGAATAGCTTAACACATTAATTATGTGGTAGTTTTGTTTCCGATATTGTTAAAAATTAAATAGGGGTAATAAATAAATTGTTCTCATTGGATTACTTCATTGCCTTTTACTTTTTAGCGAACAGTTGAATCAATTTTATTATGTCCCAGCAAAAGAAAATTTATTATTACATAAATGCTTTTAACTTCATAAGCGACAGAGGCGCAACATTTCAGTTCAAAAGAGTTACAGGGGGTATCAGCATGTATACCATTTTTGTATAAAAAAGGCTAATAGCTAAATTAAATATGATGGTGCTTTAGTACTGCCGAACCCTTACAATTTAAATCTATGTAAAAGCTATTTGTATTTGCTGGGATGATATGTGCGTGCGCATTTCGCAAGTTTGTGATGAGTATGCAAAAAATATTTTCGTAGTTGATGAAAAATAAAATCATAAAACATAATTTAATATTTTAAAGAAGGAGCATCAGTCAGTAATTATTAATTATAAGACCTAAATATATAATTAAGTTTTTCAACGTTTAAATAGAATTTACCGTTTATATCCAGTTTTTTGACAATTATGCGCATTCGAATCATGGATGATAATCTATTTGTGTGTATTAGTTTTATTTTATGCATCTGTGAAATAGCTTGGTCTTATGCACTTTATTTGAATATAAACTTTTTCTTTATCTCTAAAATGAATTAAATAAGGCTCCTAATTTTTCCCTTTTAACCCTTGTGTTAATGCCCGGGTACCGGGGTACCCACCTAAGTATATTTACATAAAAAAAAATTATTAAGAATTAAAATTAAATAGTCCAAAAATAATTCCTGGAGAACAGTTCTTAGTCACAGGCCCCATATAGAGCTGCTACCTCATCTTCACTCAAATCTATCCAGAAACAGATTTTTCTAAAATTGGGTTTGTATATATTTTTTCAAAATATAAGTGATTTTACCAAATATGGTTAAGATCGGTCCATTTTTTGACCTAACACCCATATAAATTGGCACCCATTATTAGGGATTTCATATCTGCAGCCCAAAAAATAATAATAAAAATAACAATGCCACACAAATTTGAATTATGCTTACTTTATATTTACAATTAGTTGGACCGGAGAGACATGGTCTCTAAACCGTGGTATAGGGTATCGCTTAGTCGGTCTAGGCCGACTATAATTTTCTTATTTGCTTATTTTATTTTTGCAACTCTTAAAGCATAATATTAATTTTTATCGAAGAAGAATTTTTGAGAACTTCTTTCAATATATTTGGATGTTGGCGGTGAAATATATAAAATTCATTTTCTGTTTGTTTGTTTGACCGCTATACAAATTTTTATTTTTCAAAAGATTTCTCTGAACTTTGGTACACACAATCCCTATACTCCAGGGAAGGTCCCCGCATACTTCTTACCAGACACGCCTACTTTTGCGACGACTTTTTCAATACAACTAATTTTCTGTTTTTTGTATGTTTGTTCACTATACAGATTTTTATTTTGCAACGTATTTCTCTGAGATTTGGTAAACATGTTCTTTGTGCTCCAGGGAAGGAGCCTAATATGACCTGCTATTAGCCCACTTTTCTATATAATTCATTTTGTGTTTTTTGGTATATTTGTTCGATATACAAATTTTTATTTTTCTACGGATTTCTCTGAAGTTTGGTACTCACAACCTCTGTACCCCAGATAAGGTCACTTCCTATCGGCCACGACTACTTTTAAGCCCACTTTTTCTATAATAATTCATTTTGTGGTTTTTGGTATATTTGTTCGCTATACAAACTTATTTTTCAACAGATTTCTCTGAAATCTGGTAAGCACGATCTTTGTACTCCAACGAAGGTAAACGTATTCTTCTTAACGGCCATGCCTACTTTTGCGACCACTTCTTCATATAGTTCATTTTCTGTTTGTTGGTATATTTGTTCGCTATAGAAATTTTTATTTTTCAAAGGTTCTCTCCGAAATTTAGGACATACTCCAGGGAAGGTCGCGATATGATTTTTACCGCCTAGGCCTACTTTTATGCCCACTTTTCATAAAAAATTCACAAGTATTTAATTTTTCGCCAGATTTCTTGGAAATTTAGTGCGCAGGGAAATAATTTCACGATGAAAAATTCTCCAAATTTAAAAAAAGGTCCCCAAAATAAATTAACAAATTCCCCGATTTTTTTAAAAACTAAATAAAAAAATTAACTTAGTCCCCACATTCATTCTCAAATTTTTACATATTTTTATTTAATGAATTTTGTTAAATATTTATTTCATTGACAATTTGCATACTGCTCTCAATATCTGTCCTCCAATAAACGCATTTAAAATCTGTATTCTTTTCAATTGCAGAATCGCGGTGTGTGGACGCGGACGCGACGCGTTCGCGGAACACAGCTCAGTTAAAATATCGGAATAATCTGAAATATATATTTTGGCGATTAAAATAAGTTGACGACAACTGCTGGGAAGCACGAATGTAGCTGCCAAACGCGCGGACGCGACGCGCTCGTGGAACAGAGCTCAGTGAAAAGTCTTATGATACATTTTATCTACGTATGTGCAATATATACCTGTTGATCCAAATATGCCACACATATCACTTATTGAATAAAGAAATTCAATTTTTAAAAGTTCTGATTCCTCTAACTTGCAAACGATTCCGTTATATTTGACGTTAAAAAGATAAATAAACAAAAAAAAAAAAACTTAAAGCGGTTTCGCAGCTTATTTTTGAAGCATTTTTGCTGTAGCGTCCTATAAAAAACTTCTGATTTAAAAAATCAAAAAATTATAAATTGAAATAAAAAACAAGTAAGAAAATTATAGTCGGTCTAGACCGACTATACGATACCCTATACCATGCGTTTAGAAACCCTATCTCTTAGGCCCAACTAACTGGACATTGAAAATAAGCAAAAACCAAATTTGAGTGGGATTTTTATTAATTTTTTTGGCTGAAGATATGAAAAAATTCATATCGGATGCTATATCTATAAAGCGACTAGGTCCAAAAATGGACCGATCCTGATCATGTTTGGTAAAGTCTCTTGTATTTTGCAAAAATATGTACAAACAAAATTTGAGAAGAATCAGTGCAATATTTTTGTTTTTTAATAGATTTAAGTGAAGATCGGGAAGCAGCTCTATATGGGGTCAAAGGGATCATTTTTGGACTACTCATTAGTGGATGTAATGAACGCATACAAACCCAATTTGAGTAAGATCTATATGACAATTTGGATCTTATGGCAATTTATGTCGATTTCATATGGGTAATTTGTATGGGGGCTAGGTCTGAACATGGACCGATTCTCACCAATTTCAACAGCGTTCATCCCATGGCCGATAAAAGCTTATATACCAAATTTCATCAAAATATATTCATATTTGCGACCTTCAGTTTGATTACAAGCTTTACATAGACACACAGACGGACGGACGGACGGACGGACATTGTTAAATCAACCCAGAAAGTGATTCTGATTCGATCGGTATAATTAAAGATGGGTCTAGGTCAAATATTTTTGGTTGTTACAAACAGCAGCACAAAGTCATTATACCCAAACCACATAGTGGTATAGGGTATAATTAATTTACTCTCCATAAAAC